>JAXMNL010000231.1:39961-52914 GCA_035128595.1 Eptatretus atami | reverse complement strand
TGTCTTTTACTGAGAACTTGGACGATGATAGAGGCGCGCTGGTCCGGCTGCACGGTGGTAATACGTGCAAATTCGTGGTTCTGTCGCTTTGTCCATTGAGACGACTCTCTCGCATGGGAAAAAAAAGAAAAGTACTGCAAACATGGTGATCTCAACATACCAAGGTCACGGAGGAGGAGGGTGGAGAGAATCCGCTTCTCTGCTTTCTTCTGTCTAATCGCGCAAACTGACCCCCGCTGCTTTTTCGAGAATTGTGGTCGTCTCTTGGTGATACATGAGGCTTTGAGTTCGGGGTCTCTCACAACCAATAAAGATGGCACATGCCTGATCTCTGCTCCTCACTCGGAAAGCACGCCAATTTGCATCTCCACACCTACTGGATTTTCATCTTCTTTTTTATGCCCGTCAAAAGAAAGGAAGCCCATTTCGTCTATTCCAAAGCGAGAGGTGGAGCAGAGCGAACAGTCAACTCCAGCGTAGCCCGATTCAGGCCTACTCGTGACTACAACTGCGTCCCTCGACAGAACCTTGGGTTTGCTCCATCTCTGCTGCGTCACACGACCACCCGTATCTCGGGCGTTCCGGTCGTTATGGTTGCTCGCACCCAATACACCGCCGGGGTAAAGGCGAATGGCCTTCAGGGCCGCGCGGTGCTGCTTGGCACGTTTAGTAAGCTTTTGTTTAGTTTGTTAAAAACACGCAACTCCAATTTTGCTGGTTTGTAATACAAAACATGAAAGCACCGGAGGGCAATTACATCGGGCGAAATTACTTCTCCCTGATTACTTGACATACGCGCAGCGCATAAACACACCGCCCGTTGTAGAATGTGGTGAACACCTAACATCTAACGCTCTTACGAGCTACTCCGTTTTCCCACTCTTACACGGGAATTTCTCCTACATTCCACGACCAACAATCCTCTAACTCCGACTTTCGAATTAATATTCCACCATCTACTCCACACAAGCCTCAACTAATTATATATTTTATCGAATTGTCTGCCATCCGCCTGTGCGGAAAACAGATCCGCTTTTAGCAATGGCCGGCCGTTCGCCAACGCCCGGTTTGATCATCCTCTGTCACCTGAACGACAATTCACAGTCGCATTGCCTTCCTGGAACAACGCCGTGGAAACCGTCACGGCGTTTTTGTTGCTGCTCCAACCACACCACGGCCCGGGGCACCTCCACTGCCCCTCGCGCGACAAGGTCAATCCTCCGAATTTATCGATATCCTAAGTTCTCTGCGCGGGCAGGCCCCAGCTGAAAGACGTGTTACTTCAAGCGAGTTCTTGCTGGGACACGACCGCCTTAAGCATTCTGGAATAAGCCGAACGTGAATCTATACGGCAGAGACCTCGCTTAGACGCCGTGATTTCTCATTATCGCGCTCATTATTAAACAGCCCGCTAAAGTCGGGAAGCCAATACGGCGGACATAGGTGAAGGACCACTACATCGATCACGAGGCTGGTAACATTTAAACACGCATATTATTATTCTACAACGACACATTATGCAAATGGAAGAGGTGAAACACGCATGCAGCTTGATTTTAGGAGATGCTGGGACAAGGGACAAAACACCTGACTGAGCCAAGGCAAAGCACTACGAACCGTCTATTTATTAATATTATTATCACAAGCCACTTCAAACCTAGTTCTTCACCGGAACGGAGGACACGCGCCAAACTTCACGACAATTTAAACAGCAAGAGAAATATAGACCCCCTCAAGACAGGGTCAACTGGCCGTATGGCCTTTTATTACGTGTGCTTGACGACCCGAAGAGTTCCCCAAGCGAAAAAACCGTGCCGTGTTACCTCCACCCTCCCCGTGGTTTTGCCTCGTGATTGGAAATAGGCAGAGGCTAGAACCCGCTGAACGCCATTCCTTCTCCACGGCAGCCTAGCCCTTAACCGCCCGGTTGCGCCCAGGCCTTGCCAAGTGCCCCGGGTGATTCGGCCTCACGCCGGCGACCGAGTCGTTGAGAGAACAACGAACGGGTTTGATTCTCAGTTCAAAGATGTTGCTTCTTTTGTGAACCCCGTTCCATCCTCAAGCGCATTGCTCGGACCTGTCCCGCAATGCCCGACTTCCACTCTAACCGTTCTGGCCGCCTGCGCTTGGTACGAAGCCTCTCCGTCTCTCTACCACACTGAACCGCAGTCGGCTCGCAGCACAGCAGGCCAGACCGCTCCTCCGTCTCCACCAACGTGTCTCTACACGCTCTCCTGGACTTCGCCCTGCCCCCTGTAGTTCTCCGGACTCCGACCTTCAGCCGACTGACCTCCACACGACGTGCCTCTCACTCATCAACGCACTGACTGAGCGCTCTGCGCCCTATCAGGGTTTCGTGAGACTTTAGATCTAGACCTCCGCCCTCCGACCCCACACCCTCGCGCCCATTATTCCCCGTGATCCGACAACTTCAGAGGCCGAAGCCCTCCAGACCGGACTGCGCGAGAATTCACCGTCGCTGGCGCAACAAAAGAAACACCGCCGCCTTCTGCTTTGCAGCGACGCTGTTCGCCGCTGGGAATCGCACCTGCGCAGATGGAGGCGGTTTCGGAGTTGAAGGTGAGCGCGTTAATTTATTCGGGTTGGTAGTAGATGCGGTTTCGGAGATCTTGTGCTTTTATGAAGCTGTTGAAGGTTGGTTGTGGTGAGCTCTGCTGCGTTGGTGTGTGCGGCGGTGCGGGCGAGAATGGTTCGTGGGTGCGAGATGAGAGGTGGTTGGGGGTGGCCGTGATGGAGAGGTGTTTGGTGGTGCGTCGTGCTGGTCCAAATAACGCTAGTAAGAGAACAAAAGGGCAACTCAAATCACAGCCTGTCCCATCACGGATAATCACAATTAAACAACGTGGGAAATCTAAACTTCTGAACACGAACTTACGGCATACTAAACTAAGACCTATATGTGTCCTCAGCGAATGTCGCAACAGCCGCTAGCAATATAATACATATATTAATTTATATATTTTAATACTTAATATATCATATTTATATATACAATCTATATATAAATCAAATATAAAATTTAATTAATATTACTAATTTTATGGGAATACCACATAAAGATATAGCGAGCAGTGAGCTCAACTTAACGCCAGAGTGCACCATGAGAGAATAGAATAGGCAAACAACCAACAACATCAACAGGGGACCGCAAAACCCTTGGCAATTGGAATCGTTTTGGTCGAGCTTGACCCTCGGCTTCCGGTTTTTTTGCCAGTTTTTTTCTAACACTGTGTTCTGGGTGTATAATAAACACGATTTGTCTCTTCTCAAAATTTATCTTGGAATATTATTTTACCTTAATCCACAGTGCACTATGAGAAGAGAGACTAGGAACAACCAACAACCACAATACCCTGCAATTTTGGAATCCGTGCGCTGTGCTATGAAACCCCTTTTGCTTCGTTTTTTTTTTGCTTCTGAGTTTTTTTTTAGTGTACCGGCTTTTTGTCTGGGGATGATGGCATCCGGAGAATCACATAAAGCATCTCGGAAGAAGCATAAAAGACCCAATAATATCAGACGATGTGGCAATATTTTCCTCCACCTCGATTAAAATATCAAACAGATAAATCTCCCGATCATTACAAAAAATAACTTTTTAAATCGTAGACATCTGGGTAATCTCAGAATCCTACCCAATTCCGACATCTACGAAGTACCGGAATCAGTGCAAGATACATTTTGAATCAAGTTAGCTTAGGTAATTCAGAAGAAGCGAATGTAGAGAATCCTTCACTGTTCGCTCTCAGTATCTTCTCTATTTTTGACGTATAGATCCTTGTTCTAGCAGGCGTGTTTTGGTTATGATTGTTGTTTGATCATCAGTAATGATGTGTCGGGTCTATAATGTTGCAGGAATATAATTTTTTGAGATAGATCCCTTTTCTAGGCTGTGTTGTTTTGTGAGTATGTTGAACAATGCTAAATGTGACGATATAATTTTTTTATTATGAGATCCCGTTCTAGCGGAAGTTTTTGTATTTGTTGAGTAACTGTGAGGAATTTTTTTTTTTTTCAGATTATCCTGTTTCTAGGTGTGTATTTGTGTTGTGAAGAATTTGATCATATTATTTTTGCACGTGAATCCTGTTCTAGCGTATATTTCTTTTTTGTTTTTTTTGTAGGTGTTGACTGGTGACATTCTAATCTTAAAGCGTAATATTTATTTTCCATAGCAAAAAAAGTGAACTTTTTAACATTTATTTTATTTTATTCAATAACGAATGTAGAGCAAATTCTACGCTTCCGCTTCTAGGTCTTGCCTTTTGCCCTATTCCATAAATATCACAAGACCAATGCACCAAAACCGAATACAAAATATCAAGTGGTAAAGAGAATTCCGCCTCTCTAGGTCACCTAGGTGAACACACCGTCGTCCATATTACATCACTTCCGGTTACCAGACACATGCTTGTTATGCGACCGGTCTTGGAACTCATACTTACTATTATTTCTGTCCTCAGTATTAGCTCGTGACTCTTGTACAGCATAACCGATAGATAAAAAACACCTTCCCACACAATTTAACAATTCACAAGAGAGAAAATCACACACACCAATAAGTGTTCTATAACCGCACAGCTGTTTAACATCACTGTTTACATACGTGTAGTCCTTATTCTTTATTCCAAACATATGGATCCTCTTAGCGTGGCCTCTTAAGATCGGGATATGTCTGAAGAAAGAGAAACGGAATAATAAGTGGGGGAGGTAGAGGATGGTTGATCGGCCTTGGAATGGGAATACATGCCAAGAATGCAAATATTGGAGATAATGGAAGAAAAAAAATACTAGCGGAGGACAGAAGAAAGACTTATTAATTTAGAATCACAAGTGAGCATCCACCAGCGTTGGTTTAAAAATCCCCCTGTTTCGCAGGAAAAGATAGTCTAAATGAGACCCAAACCAGTGTATCTCTTATTCACGGAACCATGTTGCACCCGGCCCGACATTCCCTCGCTCATCTATGTGACTCGACCGAAGAAACGGTCCACTGTTTTTATGCCAATGTCATCGTCATCCACTAGGTGATTATATTCACAAGACAATGTACGGACAGAGGAGAGGCCCAGTTCAAAGGGAAGAAAATACAGGACACTCGCTACGTTTTTACTGTGGGTAGGCAGCGGCCTGCGAGACATCTTCTCGGGAGCGCCACACCGCAGCCTCCTCCCTAGCCCGCGGTGGGCCCGCCTGCCAAAGTGTGTGTCGCGTCCACGTGTCCGCGGGGGCATAAAGGTGGCACGCCGCTGATGCATCTGCTAGTCCATCCGGCTATGCAGCTTAGCGGACTTCGGAATACGCATAAAAAAATACAAAGTACGGTCTCAGCCTCAACTGACTCTGCGAGTCTCACTCTCCTCCCAAGAGCAACCCGATACATTAACAATGTAAGTATGTTGAATTAATTTAAAATACTTTACTTTTTGCCCAGATGAACGATCCTGTCTAGCCGGTTAGTTTGTGTTGTTGAACGTAATGTGTTGAGCCGGCGTTCAATATTTCTTTTTTGCCAAATGAGATTCCTGCTCCGAGTAGTGAATTGTGTTGTGAAGTAATCTTTAAAGGTAATATTATTATTTTCCATTGTGCAACAAAAAGACTGTTTTAATTTATAATTTTAAAGAACGCAATTGGAAGAAGAATATTAAACGTCCTATCTAGCTTGCCTATTCCATATTAGCGAACGCAGTGAGCTTCTATACTTAACAGCGTGCACATGAGAGAAATAGGAAACCAACACCAACAAAACACAATACCCGCTGGCCATATTTGGAATCATCGCTGTCGTTGCTATGTACCCCTTTTGCTTCGCGGTTTTTTTTTTTTTAAACGCTGTGCGGGACAAACACGATTTCTGGTTTATTATCTATCTGAGTGGAATATACTTAACGCGTGCACATATGAGAGCAATAGGAAGAACCAAATCAACAACACAAATACAGTCGCCTGGACAATTGTGAATCCGTAGTCTGTTGCGCTGACTAATTTTGCTACCGGCATTTTTTTTGCTTCTGTTTTTTTTGGTTCTCGGTTTTTTGTCATGGGGAATGATGCATGCCGGAATCATGACCGGATAGTGTTATTATTTATTCAATTATTTTTTTTTGCCAGTTATTTTATACGGGTATACTTCGAATATAATTGATTTTTTTCAGACGGAAGTGTTGTATGCTTTATTATTTAACATTTACCGTAGAGTGAATTCTTGACTCCTTTCCGGACTTTTAATTTCTTTTATATCTTGATAGGATAGTGATGTTTATTTATTTATATATTCAATTATTTTCTATTTGCCAAATGCTTAATCTGTTATAAGATATCTCCCGCCTACCGTCACATACACAAATAATATTTCTTAATTAGGTGTTACATTGATTTAGCTTTTGTGCTGAATTCCCGAATGACAGGTCCGTAGATAACCGGAAAATTGCGGTCATAAGATAATCAGTTGCGTGCGCGCTTTACACTGCTACCTCGGTATAGTTGGCAAGTATCAACAGTTGTGAACACAAGTTTATGTAAACGTCAGAACGCGAAGAAGATAGAATTATCAACTTCGCTTCTCGGCTTTGCCAATCGCATATCTATTACAAATCTCAGGAAGCCAACGCGGAATCACAAGAAATCAAGTGGAGATCAGCCTCTGTCCACACTGGTGGAAAACAACACTCTGTCTTATACATCCTTCTGTTAACGCAAGAACATCTTTTCGTGTGGATCGCCGTCTGGAATTCTCATATTACTATTATTCCGTCCTCATCTGCTGACTCTGTACAGATAGAAAGACTAACTGTCCCACACGTTAACTGTCAAAGATAGAAATCAAAACACAACTCTGTGTTTATAACCGCCACAGCGTTAATCATTGTCCTGTTTCTCTGTTAAACATGCGTCCTGTATTTTTAAAACTGACGTCTTTAATCCACACTGATTAGCGGACCTCTCCTCAACCTGCTTTCCCTAAGATCGGATGGAGAAAATGAAACGAAGAAAAATATGCTGGGGCAGGTGTTTAGAGGTGGGTTATATGCCTGAATGGGCCAAAATAATATTATGAGAGGTATGGAAAGAGTGGATGGCAAAATGGGAAAAGGAGAAAGAGTTATTAAATTGAGATATCACAAGTGAAATGGCTCAGGTGTGAAAAAATTCCCCGTTTCTCTATCTCCCTCCCCCTCCAACCCCCCCCACCCCCGCACCCATATCTCTCTCTTTCCGCCCCCCCCCCCCCCCCACCCCCCCCCCCCCGCCCCCCCCCCTCCCCCCCCCCCCCCCCCCCCCCCCCCCCCCACCGCCCCCGCCCCCCCGCCTCCCCTCACCCCCCCCCCCCCCCTCCCCCCCCCCCGCTCCCCCGCCGCCTCCCCCCCCACCCACCGACCCCTCGTTCCCTCTCCCCCCCCTCCCTCTCCTCCCCCACTCCCTCGCCCCACCCCCTCCCCTCGCTCCCCTCCCCCCCCCCCCCCCCCCCGCCCCCCCCCCCCTCTGCCCCCCTCGCCCGCGCTGCGCCCCTCACCCCCCCCCGCCCGCCCGCTTTCTCTCTCCCTTCCCGTCCTCCCACTTTCTCTCTCCTCTCCCCTTCCACCTTCTCGATCTCTCTCCTTCCCCCGCATCGGCCCACTGCCCGACCTACCCCTTCTCTACCATATCCTCCCCCTCCCACCCTCCATTTTCTCTCCTCTGCTCCTCTCCCTCCCCCTCCCCCCCCTCCCCCCCGCCTCCATAACTTTCTCACCTCTCTCTCCACACAACGTTATATCTCTCAGCTCAACCCTCATGCAACACTTCTCCACCTCAACCAACCGACCGCGCTCCTTTCATTTTTCCTAAATCTCTTTCAGCTCAGTCCACCGGACCTTTACTCTCATCACTCCCCCCTGCCCCGCCCCCGGCCCCTCTCTATTATTAGTCTCCGCTCCTCCCCCCCCATTTCTTCGTCCCGCCCTCCCACCCCCCACTTCTCTCTCTCTCATCACTCCTCATCCATGCCCTCTATCATCTCCTCCTCCCACCTTCTCTTATCTCTCCCTCCCCCCCTTTTCTCGTCTCCTCACACCCCTTTCTCTGCTCTCCCCCCTTTCTCTATCTCTCCGCTCCCCCCTACTTCTCCTCTCTCTCACTTCCCTCCAACCCACCTCCTAATCCTCTCCCCTCCCCCCACGCCCTTTCCTCCTCTCTCCCTCCCCCCCCCCCTTTTCATCACTCTCTCTCTATCTCTCCCCCCCCCTTTCCTGCCCCTCCTCATCCCCCCCCCGTCCTTTTCCCTCTCCCCCCTCTCCCCTCACTTCTCTTCTACTCCCTCCACCCTCTCTATCTCTCCCTCCCTCCTTTCTCTCCTTCGATCTCCCCCCTCCCCCACCCCCCCTTATCATCTCTCATCAACTCCACTCCACACTCTCATACTCTCCCTTCCCCCCTTTACTCTCTCATCCTGCCCCCCCACACAATTTCTCTCCTCTCATAATCTCATACATATCAACCCCCCCCCCTTCTCAATCCACCTACCCCCCCCCATTTCATCTCCTCCACTTCATCCCCCCCCACCCTCCACTACCTATTTATCTCTCTCTCACCTCTTCTCATCCTCTCCTTCCCATCCCACACCCCCCCCACAATCCCCTCACTTTCTTATCCTCTCTCTCTCCACCCCCTCCTCCCTTATCATTCTACTCTCTCCCCCCACCCCCCCCACCTTTACTCTCTCTCCTTCAAATTCATCAACAGAAGAGAGTATCCCCAGCTTAACTATTACCATTGCCCTTCCTATTAACATCCTGACATCAGCGTAAGTTCGTCTCAGTGAGATATCCTCACAAGTAAGAAGAAAATAGATCACCAAACACAATAGTTTACTCATAAATATAATTGGCACAAAGAAACTGACATAAAAAAAAATTCTATAAGAAATAATTCAAAAAATAGAAAAAAAGGCAAAAAAGAGAAAATATACACTTATAGATACCACCTGCAAGAAAAATAAGAAGACCAAAAGAAAGAAAAAAATAGATAGATAGAAGAGAGGGAAAAAGCAAACTAGACACCAAGAAACCGGAAGGTATCTAACCATAGATCCATCCATACATAGATTATTGGAACCCAAAATTTAACAATTCATCAAATTAAAGTGCATAGATTGAGAGAGAAAAAAAAAAAAAAGATATAGCAAGAATATAAAAAAAAACAAAACCAACAAAACAAAAATTAACATAAAATAAGGCAAAAAACTAGAAGTGATTGCCTCTGACCTCCAAATCTAAAGCACCTCTCTTACCCCTCACCTCAACGAATACGACGTTCTAAGACCGAATTTGAAAACATTAACTCACTGGTAGTCGGCGATTCAGCACGGCATGTTTTGCTACATTATCGCCCATCTACGGTCGTCGAGGGTTGTTGACTCATGGTTGTCAGTTATGCGCAGCATGCGAAACTCTGACTCCTGCGTTAGGATCACCCCTGGTATCGCTGAGATTTTCAAGATCTCAGTTCGCGACCGCTTGGCTGTTAATTAATAACCCGGTGGATTGACTCTGCCCAATCATCCTTCTAACCCGCGCGGAGCAAAATGACCATAGCCACGCTACGAGCAGTGTACGTGGTATCTGTGTGGGTACTGGTTGATCGTCCATGGCTTGTGGCCCGCAGGAGCCATAATGGCATCAATAGACCTTACAAAGCAGCAGACGAGCCTCAGTACACTGCACAGTTGGTACCCTGTACGCGCATGCGCAAAACACCGGTCCCCCGCCGATTGAATTGCCAGAACTCGTCCCCACCACGTACTCACACAGGTTAGAATGAGCTTTACAGCTTTCACACTGTCAGCTTATTTTTTGAATATTTTAGAAATACATGAACATCAGGGTCATTATCCCGAATTGCGGAGACCCCAGATGGGGATGGAGGAAAAGTCGTGATCAAAAATAAAAACAACTGATCCGGGACAAAGAAAAAGAGCAATCAGAGATTGCAGACCCTTGCCAGACTTCTTTTGAGTATGAAGTGGAGAAAAATAGAAATCATTTTTAAGTTTTAGGGCTAATCCAATATCGGTGATCCCACCATCTTGAAATTGTTGCGACCTGTCTTATCATTCCCTACTCGGCCCTGCATGCTTTGTACGTGTAAGAGATCGCCCACAATTTCATGCTAACCTTAATACCGTGCTAGCCGAATCAGACCTAGGGAGCGATGGTCTGAAGCTCTTAATGCACTGGTTGTGTAGTTCCTGCAAGCAGTGGTTGCATTGAAAATACTTGAGTGTCTTGGTTCTATACATAGCGAGACAAACCTCGGTTTCTGTGAAATAAAATAACGCTGGGACATCGACGTAGAGAGTATGAGTTGTAATTGTTAAGATTTTAATTTTTCTTTATTCGCTCCACAGGGTTATGTTTTTTTGACTGTACCTGTCCGAGGCTTCTGCATAGAGGGGACACAGAACACGCAGAGCAAGGCGAGGTGGGGGGCACTCGAGAAAGAGAGAGTAGGAAGACAAGTCGTGGGAACACGAGACATCATGGACATATTTGACATATAGGGGAGAGGGCATGGCGAGCGGCGGAAACTGGGGAATACAAATGGGAGACATACAGGACTTTCAGGAAAGAAAGCATGAAAATTGAAGGGAGTGGCGTGGGTGGATTGACGAGAAGAAAAAAAAGATGAAGTTTTGGTGATGACGGGAAAATCAAAGCGATGTGATCCTTATGTGAACAGCTGTTTGAGACCTGGATGGAGAGTATGGAACTTACGACAAGGTGTTGAGTTTGTTCCAAGTGTGTGTTTTAAAAGGGAACGAAAGAGTCGAGGTGAGCAAAAGTTAATGATTCTGATATCTTTTGAGTTTCACCAGAGGGGTTTTGGACATGAGTTGCCTGAGAAAGTATAGGTGGAAGATCAACGACGGGAACATGGAAGTCAAGGCCGAAGACGAGGGGTCGAAGCCAGAGAGCGGTCAAGACTGTGAGACGGTCCCAACCACGGGCGGGCACATTTTTCAGCCAGCTATTTTTTTCCCAAGAGCCGCGGACCTCGGGCTGCCTTGCGGTACGTACCATGATTAACTTCAGAGATCTCAGGACTGGTAAATCCAGGTTGGTCTGCTGTATCGCTTTCTCCTCCAACTGCTGTAATGCCGGCTAGAATTCCAATGCACCCTCGGAACACACTCACAGGAGCTGTCATCGACCAACCAAAACCTCTTCTCACCGTGGAGCAGCACTGTGAGTTATTTATATATTTATTCAAGCGCTGCTAAACTCATGAAAAAATAACACACAGACACGTATCAAGCTTAACCCAGTGACTTTGTTTCGTGACCATATTCAAGTTGTCATACTGCTAAAAAAGTTATTAGAACACACCAGCAAGGCAATTGTGCGGTCTTCCCCGTCGATGAGTTCGTCTGTGTCTATTTCAGAGGTCGAAAATTCACGAATATTTTGAAACACAGAACACTGTCTTTTTCCCAGTTCGTTAGTTAGTCTTGTGTCCTTTCAACGCGTCAATAATGAACTAAATCTACAACACAAGAATCAGTTTGTACGTTCTCCCCAGTCTACGCTGAACAGTTCGTTTTTCTAATTAC
This sequence comes from Eptatretus atami, assembly GCA_035128595.1. Classification (NCBI taxonomy): domain Eukaryota; kingdom Metazoa; phylum Chordata; class Myxini; order Myxiniformes; family Myxinidae; genus Eptatretus; species Eptatretus atami. The sequence continues at coordinate 41,303 of JAXMNL010000231.1, read as the reverse complement.
CCGCTCATAAGTCACGGAAAAATCGTAGAACAAACAGAACATGTACAGATTTCTCCCAACGTGTGCAGTCTTTGTTGGCACCACTCACCTTCCTCATTGCTGAATCTAAACCAGACTAAAAATCCTTACAACACACAGAACATTTGTATCCGGTTTTATCCCACTGTGATTAGGTGTGCGACTTCAGTGTTGCATAAACCAACTAAAATCACTTACAACACACAGAGCATGTGTACGTGTTCTCCCCAGTTGAGTTAGTTGGTCTTCAAGTTGGAACACCAACGAAAATCCTTGAAACACACAGACATTTGTTAGTATCTCCCAGTGTGATTCGTTTGTGCTATTTCAAGGTAAATAATCCTATTAAAATCTTAGAACACACAGAACACTACTGCGTCTCCCCCAGTGTGAGTTCGTTTGTTCTGCCCGTGCGTTGGAATGTGAATGATATGATCCGTGTTTGTTGAAGAACTGCAAGTGGAGATAAGAAACGGATCATTTTATTACTCAAAGAAGAAGGAAACCACCGTAATTCACACAATCGGTCATATGTTGTTAACTGCAAGAATATGCTGGATGTATCATCTAGTGAGCTAGGTTATATTCAATTTCCACTTTCTTTTTAAGAAAGGTCAGAAGATCGATCGTTGCCAGTTTAACATGTGTGGTACGATTGCGCAATGACCACACCGCAAGAATTGAACTCAGTATGACCGATGAAAAATCTGAAAACAAGAAAAGAGCAAATCAGAGAATTTGCGAACATCACCGGAGTATGGTGATGCTGTGTACTCGTGTGTGTTTGTTGTACCATGTGTGTATTAAATTATAGCAGACGTAAATTCAACTGCCACTTTATAACTGCTGCCATGATGACCTGGGTCCGACGTCCGCTTTATGCACCCGCTTATCAGACGAACTCCTTGACCGGATACATTATTTCCAATTACCATTCATCTATGCAATTGAATTTAGAATGGATAAAATAAATTTAAAATCAAATAGGAAGATCAAACAGTTCGGTCCTGCATTGGAGAAATCGTAAGAACCCAAGCAAGCACAAAGAAACAGCGTCAATCAGGAGCGAACTGGACAGGATCACATTTACAGCTCACTCTCTACCCTCAAACACACCAGGAACACCCAAGCTGAACCTTATTAAAAATTTTTTTATTAAACAACAAACCACCCCTCAAACACACAACACCTCAGATCTTAACACCATTTCGACCCCTTACACCCTTCAGACAGATAAGACAGCTGAGATCCTTGACCACTTTTACCACTTGGACCGTCTTACATCACAAATGAAATTTCAAGTAAATATAATAAATATCACCAA
>JAXMNL010000231.1:10372-21403 GCA_035128595.1 Eptatretus atami | reverse complement strand
GAGAGGAGTGATCCCAGCAAGGAAACGATTCAGATTTCGGGCTATTCTCACTGGATTTTTTTGAACAGGGACAAATACATTACAGGAAGGGGAAATAAAATAATAAATATTCTGCACCAACCGAGTGGAGTTTAATAGGCAGATGCGGAGATGTTTAATAAACACCTTTTTACTGGTATTTGCTGTCACTTCGTTATTATTATCCACTATATCCTTGTTTGTTATTATTATATCTACCTGTCGCCTGATTATTATTCTATTATCTCACCGTACTCTCCGTCATTCAGGCCGATTAGATCTGTGATTTGCTCGGTACCATGCTAACCATGTACTAAACTGTTCCTGTCGTGGTTGTCGGCGACTTAACCGTCTCACCCACAAGTTTTGGTGCGGAGGTTGTTTGGCTGGAACCCAGCAGGATAAAAGACAACCTGTAAAAAAGGCGGAGAGCCCTTGTGCGCAAACGGCCATCCCTATATAGTAGCCCAATTGTGTCGGACTCTGCAGGTGCGTTACTTCTTTTAGGAGGTTGGTGGCAGGATTTGCACTTTCCGGACGTAAAGCTTTCATTCCGCATAACACAATAATCACGCAAGAATCTGAAACCCACTCCGTGGGTACCTCTGTGCGCTTCCCTTCGCAGGGCAGCTCACCGAGAAGGATTCGGCAAAGCCCTTCGGGCACCCCAATCTTTTGATCTTAGGAGGGAAATCCACGGCAGCGCCCGGTACAATTTCGGCGTCAGATTGCAGAGATTGTGATACGCACCTTCTCCGCTCTCCAATTGAGTTTAATGGCTTGCGTTACATTCTTGCGTGGTTTGTGTGTGAGTCAAGTGAAGTGAAGCCGGGGATTAACGATCTAAAGGGAGGCGTACGCGCAAACCTTGTCCATTCATACCAACTCGCGTCGGACAGGCGAACTAAACGAACACCACGAATAACTGTTCGGAATCGCTATATGTGATGCATTGCCTACGGGGAGTTGCGGCTTTGCACAACGCAACAACATAAAGAGAAAACTGTTGAGAGACAGATGGTTGTGATGTGCAGTGTTTGGTGAAGAAACATCATCATCCGTTTAACTTGTCGATTCCATGATTAAATACCGGATGGAGTACAACAAACACCAACACACACATACCACACCACTCACACACACACATACCCACTCCAACTACACAACACAAACACACACACACCCACACCACACCACTACACACACTCGCGTAACTACACACAACCACACACGGACACACACACGACACACTGTAACGATGTTGACTTCAGGGTGGGTGTTGGTTGGCCGATCAGCTTGAGCGACCTCCGTGGTGCAGGTAAGGGTAATGACTCGTCCATGGGCAGGTTTGTCGGGAAGGTCGAAGATCTCCTGGGTCCTCAAGAGATGGGCCATGCCGTCTGGATTGTAAGATTAATATTTTATATTATTATTTTATAGTATTAACAAATAAACGATAACATGAAGAATGAGTTTGTGTGCACCTTCGTACGGATGGGAACGGAATTCCGAGAAATCGGACTCATCTTCCCTTTCCAACACAACATCATTATAAAACGGCCGTCAGAAGCACAACATGTCGGACGGAGTGAAACTCAACGTACGCGGTCCGAGAATCTGTCAAACACTTCGGGTTGAACGGACCATGGACCGTCCGAGGAGAAACTCCTGGACGGACCACGACCCGCGATCTGAGACGACCCCCAGACTGAGCACGTTTTCCTCCCATCGACGCTGCTCGTGATCCCGCGGGGGTGTTTGCCGTGCTGTGTCTTCGACCCGAGAGATATCGGTCGTCGCACATCCTACTGTAAGTCATAGTTTGTGCGAAGGACTCCGGACATTGTGACGACCGACGTTCCAGAGAAACAACCACAGCGATCCATGACATTGTTGGTCACGGTTTCTCGTGATCGATTCGCCACCGGTTCAATCACGTGACGTATCCAATTACCGACGAGCAACGAAGATTAAATGGGATTCCCCAACACACACGTTCATTTCCGGTCTACGTGGACATGTTGCCTTCACCACGATCGATCCGATCTTGATTTCAATTCGCTCTTACCTCTTGTGATATTAATCAGTAACTTTCGAGTACTTTTTTTAAATGGCAGATTCATTCGGTTAGAGTTTTCCCGCTCGTAACAAAGGTGCTGTTCCATAACCGATCCGATCTTTGATCTCCCCATTCTTACTCCTGCCTTTTATATGTTTGTGGTGTACGTTGCACGGCATTGCAATTCTCACTTCCCACCTTCTTAACCAGCTGTACAACCTCTTCAAGTGCCACTCACCCTTTATTGAATGTGCAGAAATGTACAGTTTCTTGGCTTTGTAGGTGGAGTCTCTCCTCACTTTCATTTCATGGCCTAGTCATCCAAAAAGCAAACACTATTTCGCTCGAACCCTCCGACATGACACGAATCGTCCACACCGAGATATTGGCACGTGAATCGTCGCGCAACAAGTACCCCCGTGCTGTCCTTGGGACGGCTACGCGTGACGGTCCGCCATGCCGCTCGGGCGTTGAATCCAGCGCCGATCAACGCACCCACCGCGCGCCGCCAACGCGCACCGCCGTACATTTCCCCGGCTCGATCGCGTTCGGCTTGTCGTATGCGAGGGACGTTCCCCATCGTGGGGAATTCCGCTTGCTGCCAACGCGAGCGACGGTAATCATATGGATAAATCCTGCATGTTTCAGCGGCGGTCTGTACGTGTCTGCCTTCGAGCCTTCCATACAGGCGCGCGTTCGGCCATATTGCACATGGCCAGCGCTCGGTGTTCGCACGACTCTGCCGGAGTCGTTGCGTGCGGCCGAACACGATATCACGATATGATACAGTATTTGGTTGAAAGGAAAGTCGATTCTACTCGCACCCGCATCCTGCCCAGCGTTAGCGCGGACTTCGCTTTATCGCTCCGTAGCTTTCGCAGCGTGGGCTCGTCTGTGTGTTTCTGGGTTGTGACAACACGATTCGTCAAGCTTCTAAGAGGTATTCATTTGTCTTGCCTTGCCTAAGAACTGGCAATCTCCCAGATCCTCGAAGCTGGAGTTGATTAATCCGCCACTGCTTAAGTGCACTAATATGATCGCTGTACACGTTGGGATTGAGCTCGCTTGGAACGAGACTCACGCCCGTATCGTTTCCCACTCGCAGCGGCGCGCCCGTGCTCCATGAGGACCCACTCCGCGAGAGGCGCACCCGTGCTCGATTTACTCGGATATCAGACGAAAAGGCAGAGTAAGAGAATGAAAAAAGGATGTGCAACTTAGCGATGACATATCGAAGCAATCCCTTTTGTTCCGCAGACAAAAGAAAGGGACTATTCACGTTATAAGAATACTGTCTTGGACCACTACTCTCGATTGGAATGATCTTCCAAGAACGCACATATTATTTATGCTTTAAGTACTTGTGCTGCAGGTATCTCTTCGCAACATGTTGCGTCTTCCAATGACCCGATCACATGTGATAACTAGTGTGCTGTTGGTAAGTAGGACGACTGGAACATCAATTATTGAATGAAGCAAAGCACAGCATTTTAGACAATTAATGAAGATGCAATCTTGTCCTAATAAATCCAAGCGTGTTGGTGTGCTGTGTCTGTGGTTCGTGTGGTGATGTGTTCGTTTTGATCAGTTGTGAGTGATTCGCACCGCTGATCACATGGTGGAATGGTAGTGGATAAGAACAGTCGCCCACTACCCCTGACTCTGGGAGGCGGATTCGACTTACTCACAACATTCATGTGAAGACACGAATGGTCTTGCTTCAGAATAATTGTGTGGGATGAGAGAACGCGATGAAAATTTAAGGAAGAATTTAATTAATTTTCCGAGAGGTAACGTGCTGGCAAAATCGCGTGACGAGCTTCCAATGCGGATGACGGCACACAAATGGTGTTTGGAGGGAAGCTAACTTGAGTATGAGGAGCGAGTCGAGGGTAGATCGCTTTAAGCTCGGTTAAGTTTCCCGTCCCCGAGCGGGAACCCCCGCCAATTTCCCTCTGGGGAGTCGTATTCCATGGATCACACCAATGTGGCTATCATCGCCTCACTAAGCCATCTGCTACGAAGGGATTAAGTGAAGAAACATGATTATGAACAATGAAGGATAAAATGATGGGAAAATGCAGAAATGGATAAAATGGAAGCGGATATGCGATTCAGACAAAAACCACGAGGCGTCCATGCTGAGTGCAGGCGATGACTCGAGAATAAGTGGTCTGAAGGAATCTGGAAGGTTAAGTTTGGCAGCAAAGCTGGAAACTCGTACTCGAGCAAGACGCTGGCATCGACTTTGGTTGTCTTGTGATGGTCTCAGGCTCGTCTTGTGTACGAAGGGATGCGTGATTCTGCAATAAGCCCTGCGACTCGCGTGAGGATTGATCGCCGAAGAAGCTGCATGGTAAGTCTATGAGCCTTGGTGTTGCAATACGCTCCATAATTGCCTGAGGTCACGTTTTTCCGTGCGTGAGAGACGTAATTTTGCCGTCGTTCACGTCGCGGCACAACGCCTCTTCCGTCCGCAATCCTCTCTGACCAGCACTGGCAGATTAAGGAGGATTTGCTTTATTTTTTTCCTTTGTCTGTATTATGTTGTTGTCGAGGCTGCTCACTTTAGGAGGCATTATTTACTTCGTGTATTGTATTATTTGCTGTTATGTTCCTTGTAATATTTTCTGCCATTAATTCTCACGTTATTTTAGTTGTTGTGTCCGTGTTTTTGTTTTGCGTTCCGCGTAGTATCACCATTTCTGTGCTTCGCGTGCTTACTGTCGCCCGGCATTGTGCCTGCTCGCTCCCCTTTGCGCGCTGTTTTTTTCTAAAATCTCAAGAATAAAGTATTCTCCTCAATAAGACGCCTGTCGGCTATCGGATGTAGTTCGTTAATCACGAATTGACTGGCTCACTGCATGAATTCCGCTAAATTTCCGCTTACGGCAAACCTAATGTGCTGTTGGGTGTTTATGTGGTTCTTAGTTTGGACATGTCACAGCTAGTAATGAGACTCATGACACAAGAAATTAAACAAGGGGATAGGAGACGAGAGGGGTGGAGACGGAAGGCAAAGCAGTAGGAATACATCTGAACGGGTTGTGGAGTTTGTTCAAAAGGCGGGACGGAGTGAATTAGAATAAAGAAGTGAAGGTAAAGTGAGTCGTGATTTGTAGTTTACCGAAGTTTTTTGGTGACCTTGAGACCCTTTGGCAATATGTTGAGGGAACTTATCGCAGAGCGCATGGTGACGCGAGAGGGACGGGTATTTTTGTTGCAGCATGCTTCTTTTGCTTTCCCAAGAGGCAGTCGGGATTATTGGTGCTGTGCATCGGTCTGTTACTGATTACACTCGTTTTTGATCGGGTTGTTACTGTACATCAGTGTTTTGTTTTGTTTTTATTTCTTTTCTTTTTTGTTTATTTCTTTGTTTTCTTTTTTTAGTTATTTTGTTTTGTTTTTCTTTTTTGTTTCTTTTGTTTTCTTTATTTTTTTTAGGTTTTTGTTTCTTTTTTGTTTCTTTTTTCTTACTTTTTTTTTTTTATTTTTTATTTTGTTTTTTTTTGTTTAGTTTTCTTTTTTTATTTTTTTGTTTCTTTTTTGTTTCTTTTGTTTCTTTTTGCTTAGCCCCTTTTTTTTTTGTTCTGTCTTATTTTGTTTTTTTGTTGTTCTTTTTGTTACTTCTTTTGTTTCTTTTTTTGTATCTTTTTGTTTATTTTTTGTTTCTTTTTTTTTGTTTTCTTTTTGTTTTTTTTGTTTCTGTTTTTTTTTTATGTTTTATATTTTGTTTTTTTGTTCTTTTTTTGTTTCTTTTTTGTTTAGTTTCATTTTCTCTTTTTTTCTTTTTGTTATTTTTTTTTCTTTTTTTTGTTTATTTTTTTTTTTGTTTTTTTCAGTTTTTTTTTTTTTGTTTCGTTTTTTATGTTTGTTTTGTTATTTTTTCTTTGTTTGTTTTTTTTTTCTAATTTTATTTTTTGTTGGTTTATTATTTATTTTGTGTATTTATTTGTTTGGTTTTTTTTTTGTGGGGTTTTTGTTTATTTTCTATTCTTTTATTTTTTGTTTTTTGTATTTTTTTTATGATTGGTTTTTGTTTGGTTTTTGTTTGTTCCTTTTTGTTTGGTTTTTTTTTGTTTTATTTCGATTTTCTTTTGTATTTTGTTTTGTTTTGTTTTTGTTTTTTTTGTTGTTTTGTTTTTTTTTTGTGTTTTTGTTTTTTTGCTTATTTTTTTGTTGTTTGTTTTTTCGTTATTTTGTTTTTTTGCTTTGTTTGTTCTTTTTTTTTTGTTTCTGTTTACATTTTTGTTTGCTTTTTTTGTTTTGTTTTTTTTTTTTGTTGTTTTTTTTGGTCTTTCTTTTTTTGTTTTAGTTTTGTTTTTTGTGTTTTTTTGGTTTTTTTTGTTTGATTTTTTTTTTTGGTTTGTTTTATTTTGGTTGGTTTTTTATTATTTGTTGGTTTTTTTTTTATTATTTATTATTTTTTTCCCTATTTAATCTTTTTTTTGCTTTTTGGTTTGTTTTTTTTGGGGGTTTATACTTTCTTCTATTTTAATTTTATTTATTTGTGTGTTTTTTTGGTTTTGTGTTTTTTTTCCTATAGTGTTTGTTATATTTGTTTCTTTTATTGTTGTTTTTTGCTTTTTAGTATTTTGTTTCTTTTTTTTCTTATTTTCTTTTGTTTTTTATTATTTTTTTTGTTTTTGTTATTTTTATCTTTTGTTTCTATTATATCATTTATATTATTTGTATATTTATTGTAAATATATTATGTTTCGTTTTTTATATTTATTAAATTTTTATATTTTATTTTGTATATTTTTTTTCTTCTTTTTGGGGTTGTTTTGTTTTGTTTTTTCTTTTTTTTGTTTGTTCTTTTTTATTTTTGTATTTTATTTTTTTTGTTTATGTTTTCTATTATTATTTTTTGTTGTTTTTCTTTTTTTTTTTGTTTTTTTTGTTTCTTTTTTTCGTTTTTATATCTCTTTGTTATTTTGTTGTTTTTGTTTATTTTTTTTTTTTTTATTTTTTTTTTTTGTTGTTTGTTTTGTTTTTTTTTTGTTCTGTTTTTTTTTGGGTTCTTTTGTTTGGTTTTTGGGTTTGTTTTTTTTTGTTTATTTTTTTTTCTTTGTGCTTTTTTTTGTTATGAATTTTTCTGTTGTTTTTGTTTTTTTTTTGTTATTTATTTTAGGTTTTGGGGTTTTTTTTTCTTTAGCAAGTTTTACTGTTTCCATCTTCTCCATACCATTGGTCTCCCTGACCCCCCTTCCTTCCCACATCCCTAGTTTGTCCAGTTCTCCTTCATTTTCCTTTATCCCCTATTAGTGTTCACCCCCACCACGCCCCCTCTCTCTTCTGCTCTCCTTTTTCAGGTCTATTGCTTCTTTGATTTGCTTTACATCCTCATTGAATCACAATAGACTGCAATATGTCATGTACGGAACTTGCTTCTTTTTGATTAACCAGTCCACAAAACCAATTGCATGTTTATTGTTGAGTTTATGTTGTTGCTGCAATTATCTTCCCTATTATGACGGCCATAGCACAAATCCTTTTAAAACCGATTTAAGATCGCTAGCTGTTTGCTAGCATCAAATGAGTGGATGGAACGATTGACGAAGCAGTCTTTCGGTCTTCATCGCCTTCTGTGACTGCTTGTGACCGTCCGACATCTCCACCGAGGTGTCGCCGGCGTGTTGGCCGTGTCGCCAGGATGGAACTCGTGCGTCCATCACCATCAACACGGCACCAGACTGGCGAGCATATCATAAAGCACACATCGACAAACGTATTAATTGCCTAAAACTTGGGAACACCTGGAAATCTTCAGGTCCACAGCGTCATTTGTGATTCATACAACGAAGAGAGAAGAATTGTGAGCCCCTCTCTTCCCCCTAGTCTCGCCCTCTCTCTCCCCCCTCTCCCCCACTCTCCTCTCCTTCCCTCTCTTGATTGTGAACACCCCTCTCTTCACCCCCTTTCTCCCCTCTCGTCTCGCCCCCTTTCTCTGTATTATTCACAAATGTCTACAAGCACGACATTATTCAAACCTTGCGGAAAAACAGCTTTCAAACCCTTCGGAAAGTCTGTTTCCCTTGGAATTAAACCTGGAGATTAATTAATTAATTTGGCAATTATTTCAAACTTGGGAAAAACAAGCTTTCACCTTGGAAACAGCCTGAAGATGCAGAACGATATCCAAACCTTGAAACGATCACAAAATTCAGTCGCCCAGTCGATTTACGTTACCATACGAGAAGAATTGTGACGTCATCGTGCAAAAAACAAAAACCAAAAACTTAATGTGCGTCATTATCGTTACGTCCATAGCGTGTCTGTCATTGTTGACCTTATTCTTATTATGGTGAAGACTATTAGGTGTTATGGTTACGATTGGTCATGATCACGTTATTTTTTCATTACTGCCAATTATTTGCTATTATTATTATATATATTGTATTCATTATTCTGAATATCTTTGGGAGAAAAATGGCATGATAGTGATGACACTTCAGCTGCGATATTTCTCACCGAAAAAGGATAAAATGCCGTAACTTGGCCGCTCGTCGATTATATTCAAACCTTGAATAAGCACATCGCGTTCAGCCGGCACTATTCTGGCCAGTTTCATCAGATCGGAATGGCGTTGTCGGACAGAAGAACGGTCGCAGACAGCAACCACCCACACACTAACAGCCCACACACAGCCCACCACAACAACACACACCCACACAACCCACCACAAAATTGTCTGGAATTATAGATAGAATATTTCCAACTACAAGATATAGAATCATTGAATAATTAAAAAACCAATTTATAACAAACAGATGAATGGAATAAAAACTTGTTTTACTGATTAATAGTGTCTTTTATTGTGTATTCGGTGGATCGATGTTTGTCTGGGTGACTTCGTTTGATTTCCTCTATTTTATGACAGTTTTTTCATCTTGCTGTCTTATCTGTCCTTTCTTTTTCACTGTTGTCCTTTTTCTCATTGTGACTATATTGTTTTATTATTTTTTGTGTAACTATCTGGTTTATCTGAGTTAATTCGAGTCGATTTTCTCCGGTTGCTGCAACATTTCCTGTATTTCTGGTGTTGTGAGTTTCAGTTTTGTTTTCATTCAATTTCCTGGTCCACTTTGTGTTTCGTGTTTGATTAATATTTGATCTCATCTGTTTCTGTTTTCTCTCTGGTTATTTTCTGTTGTAAATGTGGTTTGTGGTTGTTCCTTTGCTTGGAGTTTGTATTGGTTCTCATCCAAACATATCTCCTCATTCCCTTGTAGTATTGGTGGTCGAGTCGCATTTTATGGTGACAGTTCATTTTTATTGCCTCCTCAGTTTGTTCATTTATTTCTTGTTCTCTTTGTGATATTTTCCCTTTACGTTGTTATTTTTTGTGTTTGGGTTGTCCTTTAATATTACTTTTGAGTATCTTTCAGATTTTTCCTTGTCCAATTCCTTTTCTCACTTTTGTTTGATATTCATTGCCATATTGAGGTCTATTTTCTTCTCTTTTCTCAGTTTTCATTTTGATGTGATCTTCTTCTTGGGTCATCGATTTTATTTTCCTGCTGTTATTTGCTTTATAGTATTTTCTTTATACTTTCCTGGTAAGTTTTTACTTTCATTTGATGCTGTTGAATTGATTTCGTCATGGAATCTTCGGGCCTTGGCTGAGAGCTTTGGTTTGGTTTAATTGTTCATGATCTTTCTCCCATGTTGTCCCATGCATTTCAGTGTGGCAATAACTTTGCATGAGAGGATGATTTCGTTCTTTGAGCTCCAGCTTGTCATTATTTTATTCCCGATTTGGGTGGAAATCGTGTTCTGTGTTGTGGAACAGGCGAACTTCTTAGCTTGTTAGTGTAGAGCTCTGTCCTCTGTGGGAGGGATTCTCTCCTTCGTGGGAAGGTGCGCTTAATCTTTTTAGCAAACATTCGGCTGCTATGTGGGCGACAGACTTAGGCTGCCTACAGGTGTCTGTTCCGTCAGTCATTCTTGACTATTGTATTGGTAGATATTTTGTTCAGCAGCCCTTTGCTTTCAAAGACTGGAGGACTCAGCTGCTTCAAGGGTTACGCAACCTCAGAGGAGTCGTGTCACAATGGTATATCTGCTGTGTTTTCTGCTTTGCTTCCTTACTATTTTGCTTAAGAGCGAGATCGCTCGGAATCACTCACAGGATTGGGGGGGGGGTATCCAACAAAATTATTCTCACTGTGTGGTTGGTTCTGTTTATTCAGGATGAACTCACGAAAAAACTTGCGAACACAACATTTGACGGTTCTCCTCCAGTATCGTGATTGTTTGTGTTGATTCAGTGTAGATAATTGACTAAATACCTTTGAAACACAACACTTGTAGGTTTCCTCCGTTGAGTTCTATTTGTGTTGATTAAGTGTTGATATTGACTAAAATCTTTTGCAACGAATCAACGGTTTCTCCCATGTGGTTCGTGTGTGATTGATTCAGTGTGACTATTGGACTCAAATTCCTTTTGAACACCGAACACTTGTACAGTTTTCCCAGTGTAGTTGTTTGGTATTCTTGAAGGTTGATACCGACTAAAATCTTCGAACACAGCACACTTATACGTTTCTCCCCAGTGTGAGTTGTTTGTGTTATTTCAAGTTGATAAGTCACGAAAATCCTTCGAACCACAGAGACATCGTACGGTTTCCAGTGTGAGTTTGTTTGTTGTTATTCAAGTTTGATAACGAACTAAAAACTTCGAACACACAGACACTCTACGTTCTCTCCCTAGTGTGGTGAGTTCGTTTGTGGATATTCAAGTTTGATAATTGACTAAAAACGTTCGAACACACTAAACACTCGTACTGTTTCTCCCCAGTGTGAGTTCGTTTGTGGATATTCAAGTGTGATAATCGACTAAAAACGTTCGAACACATTAAACATTCGTACGGTTTCACCCCAGTGTGAGTTCGTTTGTGGATATTTAAGGTTGATAACTGACTAAAAACCTTCGAACACACAGAACACTC
>JAXMNL010000230.1:80119-94696 GCA_035128595.1 Eptatretus atami | reverse complement strand
CTTCTTTACCTCCCTGACAAAGGTCCTTCTTGTCGGGTTGCTCAGTTTTGTCGGTAGGTCAACTCGAAGGAAGAGTCTGGGTAGTTCATATTTTTCCATTTCCTAATGATGGACCTCACGTCTCTTGGGACTTTTCAACACTTAGAACTTGATTTTATACCCTTCCCCAGATCTAACGCCTCTCACAATTTTAATCTTGAGTTTATTGACAGTTCCTTCGACTTCATGGAGAGTTTCTCTTGACTGGACTGTCCTAACTGTGGATCATGACGTTGTGTTCTTTTTCGAATCATGTCCAAATCATTTGAATGCCAGGTACTCCTAATCAAGTTTATTTTTTTTTTACACATTAGTCGAGCTCTATGAGATGAAGACACACGCACAACAAGGGGCAGGAGAGGAAAACAAAAAATGAGGACAGAGACTTAGGGAAGATCTGTAGGGGGTGGGTGAGACACGGGGTACAGCATGGAACGACAGGGACTCTTTCAGTAGTGAAGCAGGATTGAGGAGTGGGTTTGGGGTGGATTACGGGGTAGAAAGATCATGGTTTTTGGATGGGGGAACGATAAGGGTTGGTGGTGAACAGCTATTTTTAATACTGGAGGGAAGAGGGAATACGTCCCAGACGTATCTCAGGCCACAACGACGACCAGACAAAGAGCGCTCCTGTCCGAACGCCCATGTCCCTTATTCACCCTGTCTCCGAGGGGGGGGGAAGTCTTCGGCCCTCCCCGCTCTCCCTCACTGACCGTTTGGGCGTGCAGAATCGCTCGACGCCCTTTCACTGGCCAAAACGAGCGGCAAGTGCATCGATTGGCCCGGGGCGTGGGTGACGTCACGCGGAGCCCTTTCCTCCTGTGCAGGCCCGGATGGCTAGTGCGGTCACCCCACCCGCCTGGCACACGCGATTGGTCGAGGGACGCTGCGCAGACTCCTCCGACTCCGCTCCTCCAAAGGACCGCCCCTACACAACAGTCCGGGAAGTCTGATTGGCCGAGCGACGGTCACCCACTCGTTGAACGCACGATTGGTCGAGATCCGCCGGTGGCTCCTCCTCGGAACTCGGCCCACCATGACGTCGGCCAGAGCGAGGTGAAAGGAAGTGGAAAGGTGGGGTGATGCGGCGTTGCGCGTTGGTATTGGTGGTGGTGTAAAATGTAAACGGAAACCCTAAAGCTTCAAAGTAACTCACAGCGCATAAAAAATTTAACATTACGATGAGACCAGGGACGGGACCTAACTGCACATGGGACTACCGAGATAACTACGCATCGGACCTGTTGTGTTGAGTGCGATAGGTTTCCAAATCGCATAAATATAATAGTGTGGCACGGAATGAATGTGGGTATATGGGCCATGATAGTAGTGGCCATAATAGTGGGGTGTTTCAGTTAACAATTTGTAATTTTGTTCAGAAACGAACTGCAAGGTGAGACTATGTCTTCCACGAGTGCTGTTCAAGTTGTAAAAGTGATTTTATTGGATGTTTTTGCTCCATTTTAATTTGCAGAGAAAAAATTGAAAACGTCGTCACGTGTAACTGTTCCTCGTCAATTGGACAGAGAAGTTTCTTTCGAATCATCACCTAGGAGAGACTTTGTGTCAGGATGGTGACAATTTTTCGGGTGTGTCCTAACAAACAAAACAACAACTGCGACAGGTGGATCAATGTTTGCAACAGGAGAGCCAGAAAGGTGAGAATCCAAAAGTTTTCTGTTGCAAAAAAAGAACCACCTCCTCAGCGTGTTTAAAAGGAATGTGGTAAAAAATATGCAGCAGGTGAAGAACGTCAAACAGGTGACTGTGGTGTCATAAGGGATTTTGTTTGCTTCTTCATAACTGTTGACACATCAAAGGTTGCACACCGATGAGAAATCCTACAAAATGTTCAAATGCAGGAAGGCCTTTTTTGTTCTTCATCAATTAATCTCATCAAAAAATACATTCAGGGCAGAAACCCACAAGTGTTCTGTTTGCAACAAAGCATTTAAATCGTCATAGCACCTTACGTGAAGCATCAGATATTGCACAACAGGAAGAAACCCCAAAAGTGGTTCCGTATGGTACAAGACCTTTGTCTCCATCAAAATGTATCCGGCACATCAAAGAATACACACCGGAGAGGAAACTTTACAATTGTTCTGGTGTGCAACAAAGCGTTCACATTCATCAACTCGTATGCAACACATCAAAGAAATACACACCGGGAGAGAAACTTTACCAATTGTTCTGTGTGCACAAAGCGTTTAATCAATCCATCTAACTTTCATAAACTTCAAGAATACAAACACCCGAGAAAAACCTTTTCAAATTACTTGTGGCAACAAAGCGTTTAATCAGTCATATCAACTCTATCAGCACAACAAATTAAATCACACCGGAGAGAACCTTCAATTGTTCCTGTGTGTTTAACAAGCTTCATCATTCATACTAACTTATATCAACATCAAAGAATACACACGCGAGAGAACAACTTCAATTGTTTTCTGTGTGTAACAAAGCTTTCAATACATTCATACTAACTTATATCAACATCAAAGAAACACACAGGAGAGAAATCCTTCAATTGTTCTGTGTGTAACAGGTCTTTTATCATCATAAAACTTTATCGCGACATCAAAGGAATACACACCGGAGAGAAACTTTCACAAGTGTTCTGTGTGCAACAAAGCGTTTAATAAAGCATGCGAATTTCCATAAACTCAACTAATACACACTGGAGAGAAACCTACAATTGTTTTTGTGTGGTAACAAAGCGTTCAAATCATCTCTACTTATATCAACATCAAAGAATACACACCGGAGAGAAACCTCACAATGTTCTGTGTGTAACAAAGCATTCAGTCAATTATCTAACTTTCGTAAAACATCAAAAGAATACACACTGGAGAATAACCCTTCAATTGTTTCTGTGTGTTACAAAGCCGTTTTAACTAATCCATCTCCTGCATCTAGATATCAAGAATACATCAAAGCAAAATCATTTCCAAGGAACAGGTCTGAGTATCTGATGCCACACATGGGATGGAAATAACAGGAAATATGAGCGCGCATCGATTGCAAGAAGAGGAATGAAAAATACATAAAGTTTACATCAACATAATACCCTGACTAACTGGAGAACGACAAAAGATCAGGAAGATGTAAAAAAGTTGGGGAGAGACAAAGAAGGCACTTTGAGTCGCTTGGAAGAGGTCATGTTAACTGGATGGAGAACGAGTCAGAGTACAGTGTCTGGAGAAATGTGCTACACCCCCTTTCAAAATGTTCACCTTTTGATGCCCTCAAAGCCTGAAATTAAATATTTTTACGAATTTTGGAATTGATTGGCACACAAATACAGGTTTCCCTTAGTTCAGCTATGTCGAAAGTGCTTGTCCCTAGATAGCTCACCTTCCATTGTTAAATGTTTAGGAAATCGATTAGGATGCCTGCTGCGGATCGATTTATGTTAGGTTGAGCGAACAATTGGAGACGTCCCTCCCCCTCTCATGCGAAGAGGAAGAGAGGGCTTCCGTATCGTGATCCATGTTGTCACGATCCCTTCCACATCCGTGGTTGAGCGCGGGGTGGGAGCACGAGGGCCATGAGTCATGAGTTCACGCCGGGAGCGGGGGAAGGGTGGAAGAGGATAAGGAAGGATCCTCTAAGTTGGTTCGGGTGAGGGGAGTCGTTCAGCAGTGCCATCTGGTCCTGCTTGGCCTGCGTTAGGGGTTGAGGCTTTGGAAGCTTTTTGCTTCTGCTGCGCTTTTCCAGTAGAGCTTCGGTTCTGCTTGCTTGGGCCTTTGGCTGGAGGAGGCCTTTGCAAGGCTTTCTGCTTTGGTGGTTCGTGAGCTCGCTTCTGCTTGGCTCGGAGAAGCTTTTTTGATTCGAGCTGCTTTGTTTTGGAGTAGAGTTTGAGCTGGTCGCTCCGCTCGAGCTGCGAGTGGTGGCTTCTTCCTTTGGTTCGGGAGCTCTTTGTTCTCCGTTTGGTTCCGGTTGGTGCGAACTCGTCGGCCTCTTCTTGAGGTGGTTTCCCCTCGGGAGCGACGGCATCGACGGGAAGGATCGGCGCCTCGTCTCACACAGCACGGTTTGAAGAGCGCGGAGGATTCCGCCGGAGTCGGAAGGATCGTGGCTCACGGCGATTGGACCAGCCTCGCTCTCGCTGGAGCCCGGGTCCGAAAACTTGAAGATCCACAACAGTGGAGAGGTCGAGATCGGCTCTGGGTTTCAGCTCAACCTGTCCTCCCGAGCTGGAGCTGTATTAAGGCCTCAGCCACGCCATTCTTTGGGTGTGTTGTGTGTGTGCGTACGTGTGTGCGTGGGCTCCGTCTAATAAGTAGGTATTGTTAAGTGCTTGTGTGCTTGGTAAATCTTTTGCATTGCATTTCCGTTGTCAGAATAGTTCTGCTCTTACAACCCAACAACCATTCTGACAGAACTACAGAGTTATTTTACTGAGATGGCAGAACCTGTCGAAAGGACAAGTCTCTGCGGCACTTCAAAAATCTCGGCTTGATGGGAGAATGGCAAGACGGACGACACTCCAGAGAAAAAAGCACATGACAGCACGTCTTGAGTATGTAAAAAGGCAGGTGAAAGACTTTGAGAGCAAGAGGCAAAACAATCTGTGGTCTGATGAGACAAAAATGGAACTCTTTGACCTGAAAATGCAAAGTACTACACTGGAAGAAACTGAGCACAGCTCATCACCCATCCAAAACCATCCCTATCGTGAGGCATGGTGGTGGCGGCATCATGCTTCGGGGATACTTCCAGCACAGGGACTGAAGACTTGCAAGGACAGAGAGAACTAGAGAGGAGCACTCGGGAGAGTGCAAAACCTCCGCCGCCAATACTGCTGGGTCACTCAGTGAACCTTATATCTTATTCATTAAATTTGATGTCAACAGTGCTGACAGTTATAGTTCTTTTCTCCAACATTTTTTTTTTTTGGGGGGGGGGGGGGGGGTTGGAAATCACTTAAAACATTTAGAAATGCAAAAAAAAGAAATCGAAATTTTGTTGAAAAAAAAGTTGCAAAAAATTTTTTTTTCTCCAAATAATTTTTTTGGGGGGGGGAGGGGTTGGAAATCTTAAACATGTAGAAATGCAAAAAAAAAAATTTTTTTCTCGAACAATTTTTTTGGGGGGGGGGGTTTGGAAATCACTAAAATCTGCAGAAATGCAAAAAAAAAAAATCTCTAACATTTTTTTTGGGGGGGGGGTAACAATTTTTTTTGGGGGGGCTTGGAATCACTTAAAAACATGTAGAAATGCAAAAAAAAAAAATTTTCTCTATTTTTTTTTTGGGGGGTTACAATTTTTTTGGGGGGGGTTGGAAATCAACTTAAAACATGTAGAAATGCAAAAAAAAAAAAAAACATTCTTCTAACAATTTTTTTGGGGGGGGGGACCAAGTCCAAAATTTAATGGCATGTCCTTGGACCATACCTAACCCCCCCACCAAGTTTCGTCGAAATCCGTCGAGAGTTTTTCCGTATACTGTTCACAAACAACAAACAACAACACAAACAGAAAGGGGTGAAAACAGTAACCTCCATCCATCTTCGAGATGGCGGAGGTTAACAATGAATGGAGCCAAATACAAGCAGTCTTTAGGGTTGGCTGCCTGATGTTGGCTTTATGGTTCGGGTGCCCGGCTTGGATCCTCGGGTCCTGAGTTCAAATCCCCACTCAGCTGTTGAATTAATACCAGGTGGAGTTAACTCGGCCTGTCTCCTTCCGAGGTCGGCAAAGTGAGGCTAGCATGCTGGTATACTGCGTCGGAGTGGCGACCCGTCCAGATTGTGCCCATAGCCAAGGAGATTGCTGAAGCAGCACCAACGCTCTGCACAGAGTATGGTCCCAATCTCCTCCTCCTTGAGAGAGACCTGATTCAGAGTGTAAAAACCTCGGACTGCGACAAAAGATTTACGTTCCAATGGGACAATTACCCCAAGTATACAGCCAAAGCAACACTGCAACACGACAAAGTATTGACTTGGAGGGTTGAAATACGCATTCGAGAGGGACGAAAGACATTTCTGCTTTCAGTTTTAATTAATTGTAAAAATTTCAAAAATGTTTTCCTTTGTCATTATGGGTATTTTTGTGTGATCAGTGACAAACATTTAAATTTAATCCATTTGAAGTCGGCTGGAACACAACAAATGTGAAAAAGTCGAGGGTGTGAATACTTGATGAAGGTATTGTAGGTTCACCCATAAAACACCACAAAGGGCACATTGGTGTCTTTATTTTTCTTCTGCCGTGACATCCTCCGGGTGGGTACTGGTGCACTCGCTTCGGTGCTTCGAGTGGAGACGGAACACTGTGTTGTGTCCTTTATAACATGCTTAAAACAGTTAAGTTTCTGTTTGAATGATTTTCAATTTTGTTTCAATTTTGCAGGGAGATTAAACTATTATCTTCCTCCTCTCCGTGCATGTGAGATCAGACGGATTCATCACCAAAGTAATGACAAACTACAGGTTTGTTCTCCGATATAACTTTCAACTGAAATGGAGTTGTTCCTCGAACATAAACTGATGTTTGTCGACAGACTGACGGACAGACAAAGTGAACAAACTGCTTAACTCCACCTTTCGCTTCGTGTGCGTGCGGCAACAAAAAACAAAATAAAAAATAATTGGGCTTTATGTATTCCACCAGTAGAAGTACCCGTCGCTTCCGGGACGGATTTAATCAACGACGGCACTTTGTACTTACAAACATCCTGCTCCATTCACTCCATCGTTTTCCCGGGTCTCTTCCCTCTGCTTGGAATCAGCTGACATCATCTTCATGAACCATCCTTGCTGCTTACATCTGCCTATGGCCTGAGCAAAAAATCACTCCGCTCGCTGCGAAGCTCATTGTTGTTTGCTTTGGGTTTGAACCTCCGCTTGAAATGAAACATTCCCTTCCCTCGTGCTGCCTTCTCTTCCCCTCAAGCTGAATTCCCCTATCACGATGCCCCCCCCTCATGCTGCCTTACCATCCCTTGTGCCGCTTCCCCCTCCCTCACCAGCAATGAATTACCAGATCACGGCAGGGAAGCCGAGAGGTACGCATGCTCGCTGTCAGCTGTCTCGCCTGGGTTTGAATCCCGACCCAGCTAAAACTGTCATCCCGGTGTTTCACAGACAGGGTGATTCATAAATGTGTGTGTTGTCTCCCAGATGGTGTTAAACTCGGCGTCACATCTACCTGGATCCCCCCTCCTCTCCCCCGCCACATTTCTCACCTCCCTCTTCCTCTCCCTTCTCCCTCTCTCAACCCTATCCCTATCTATCCCATCTCTCATCTATCCCTCTCCCAACCCCTATCGGTCTTTCTCCTATCCATCCCTCTCTCTCCTCACCCTATCCCTCTCTCCTCACCATATCCCTCTCTCTCCTACCCTCTTCCTCCTCTATCCTTCCCATTCCTCCTCTCCCTATTCCCTTGAATATTCCCATTCGCGAAGCGACAGGTAGTATTTGCTGGTAACAAGTAAACAAACACGAATTAAGCTTTATATTTTACATTTCCACACTTTTCCTCAATTAAAGAGAGGTTATGATTAACTGTAAATTATTTATTAAGTCAAGTGCTTATGAGAGTTCAAGTCCCTGACCCTCAGTGAATGGGTAATGTCGTTAAACGTGTCCTTTATGATCCATCCATGAAGCCACACTCTGTACAGAGAGAGAGCATCAATGCTGCTACAGCAGTTACCTGGTTTATTGGACACAATCCTGGACAGGTGACCACTCTGACAAGGATACTCAAACGGCTCAATCATCCCAGCAAGCTGGGATCACTTTGCCAACCTCAGAAGGATGACAAGCTGAGTCAACCTCACCTGGTATTAATTCAACAGCCAAGTGGGATTTGAACTCAGGACCCAAGTAAACCAAGTCACCACCAAACCATTAAACCAACACCAGGTTACCTTCAGGATATTTTACCAAAACAGATAAACAGAGTCGGTACAAACGCACCTATCCGTGACAATGGTTTCATAACAGTTCATACAGCAGGTCAAAGGTCGAGGTCACAGCTTCAGGTCAAATTTCGTGAAAAATTATTTTGGGGTCAAACTTTGACCTTGACTTGTGACTTCCATTCCATCGAGCAGAATATAATTAGTTTCTGGTAACTCTTCCCAACTCTGCTTTACAACGCGACTGGTTTAGTGGTAACTATTAACGTCACATCTTTAAATATAATATGACATAATTGGCCTCAAATAGGTTGGACAGCCGAGCTATAACTCCCAACCTGGTGATGCCAGGAAGTGTTGCATCAGTAGCTACCTTCCTCTGAAAGCAAAGCAATCTCTGTCTTCTCATCCGTGATTTCTCGAGGACGTTAAGATGTCACTGCAGTCCTACAAGAACAGGCCATTGTGTGCCGGCGCAGAGTCCTCATCACAAGTAAATCTTCATCTGATTTGTTGTAAAGAGATTAAATTGAATCGAATGATGAATCAAGTGATGAGGATATAATGATGCATACATGTACAAGAGGAGGGTAACATGGTCATGGATGGGATTCATCCATAATTCAATTCGCCCGCTCCAGACATCGTGACATTCACGAATCAATGAGTTCCTGTGTTAGTACACGTACGATAGCACGGAAAACACAAGTTCTCGGTACGGTAACGTCACGTACCGGGTCTGGACACCTTGTCTCAGGTGAACCGTCCATGCCCCGCGGTCTTCCGGAGAACCTCCCGGACGACCACTATCCCCATCGGAGCCGCTCGTGGATCCCGGGTGTTCTCTGCCGAGATCTCGGTTGGTGACCGCACGTTCGTTCAGGTGAAGGACGGTACGCTGTGGTAACCGAGTGAAGAGCGCAGCTGTTGGGGAAAACGCGAACAGGAGATCGCGGTGTCGATTGGTCCGCCACATCACAGTGTCCATGATTTAAAAAATAAATACAAAGATTGAACGTTTCGTTTTAACGGATTGTTGTGTTTCAGATTGTGTTTGAAAGTGGAAAATAGAGTCGAGTTTCGTCGATCGATTATTGCCTCACCGAACAACGTTCCTTATCTTTCTGTTTTGTATTTATCGACAATCTCCCTCCATAACTGAGTATATATGGGTATGTGGGAATCTCATATCAACCTGAGTCAATAAATATTCCTATCCTTCAAAATTAAGCTGACCTGCAGACGGCTGCTGCACAAGCTGCGAGTGATCTTCCTGAAAGAATTCTTTTAATATCATCACTGTCTTGACTGTGCTCTCAGGATAGTCAAGGCTTTGAATATTTTTATACCCATCCCTGATTGTGCCTTTCCATAACTTTATCCGGAGGTCATTTTAAAGCTCTTTCGGTGCTCATGGTTGAGCATTTGCTGTGAAATGCACGACCCAGCAGTGGATACCATCGGACGGCTGATTTTTATTCTGAAATCATCAGAATCAATACAATTTTAAAACAGGAGGAGGTCAATTAAACCTGGTGTGTGATTTTGAAGGTGATTGGTGACATCTGAGGCTTGTTTACAATTGCCATTGTAAGGGGGGTTGGACACTAATCCCACCAAGAATTCTAGTTTTAATTAATTGATTTAAGTTAATTTTCTGAAACTTGTATAATTTGTTTTCATTAGAAGTTGTGGTTTACGCATGTTGTAAAAAAGGTGTAAAAAGTCTGATTTAATGACATTAATTCCACAGTTATAAAGGCATAAAAGGTGAAAAATTTTGAAAGGGGGTGTGACTTTATATTGACACTGTACTCTGACTCATTCTCATCCCAGTTAACATGATGTCTTCCGAAGCCAATGCAAAGTGCTTCTTTGTCTCTCCCAACTCTTTCACCATCTCCCCTGCTCTTTGTATTCCCCAGTTGTCGGTACATATTTGTTGATGTTTTTTTTGTATTTTTCATTCTCGTCTTGCAATCGATGGCGCTGGATTTGCTGTTATTTCCGTCTTGTGTGTGGCATCATATCTCGCACCTGTTCCCTCTGAATTTCGTTGCTTGATGTGTTTGAGTGTCGTGCAGATGATGAATGAGTAAAGGCCTTGTTCGCACAGAAACACTTGTAGGGTTTCTCTCCGGTGTGCATTCTTTGATGTTCTGATAGAGTTGATGGATTAATGAACCTTGTTACACAGAACACTGTGGGGTTATCTTCCGGGTGTATTCTTTGATGTTTATTAAGTTAGATAAATGATTGAACGCTTTGTGCACACGACATTTGTAAGGTTTCTCTCCGGTGTGTATTTTTTGATGTGTGATCAGTTTGAGGATGATTGAACCGCTTTGTTGCACACGAACAATTGTAAGGTTTCTCCAGTGTGTATTCTTGATGTTCTGATAGAGTTGATGGATAAATGAAACGCCTTGGTTTGCACCAGAAACTTGTGGGGTTTATGTTGGTGTGTATTCTTTGATGTTCCTGATAGAGTGATGGATCAATGAAGGCCTGTGCACATCAGAAACATGTAGGGTTTATCTCCGCGTGTGTATCTTTGATGTGTCTGATGCAGTTGATGGATTACACTGAACAACAAAAATTTTTTACTGAAGTGGGTGTAAGTGATTTTAGACTAATTGGGTAGCTGATTTCAAAATCATAGTTTTGCTGTATCACGTCAGGATTTTCAGTACAGAAAATATCGCCATTGCCTAGAAGTCAGGATTTCAATGAATTATACAAAAATTCATTATTCATGTATTTCATCATGAATGCTTCAAATTATAGAAATTATCAGAAAAACCCACTAGAATGTATTAAAAATGCTTAGGCATTTGGCTTTGCGTTTGTGGCTGCTCTTGTGTCCATTTCACGATGCAGGGAAACAAGCAGAATCGCCCATCATGTTTAGGGTTTGTGCCGCCCTTGGTAACGCAGTCCCATGAGTGAAATCTCTTGGTGAATCGCTCAGCCGTGCTCGTCCGAGACTGCTCCAAGTTGTCAGGGAAGAAGTTCAAGGTGCTGGTGTAGGAAATGGATTCAAAAAGGTTCATTTCGGGTTTGCAAAGGTTGCATCATCACATCCTCTTCACCACTGCTTACAGCTATGATTCTGATCAGCTGGAGGTGTTGGAACGGGGTGTTCTCGTCAATCATGAGGCACAGGTTACGAGCAGAGCGCGCAGTCCCAGCGTACTTTGATGTGACCTTATCTTCTTGTTGAAGCTCGGAGGATGCTTGTGCAGCAGAAATAACAATCACTGATGATTCCGGTCACGCCATATCATGGGACCGCAAATGGCATGCTCGCACCTTGCCCACCAACCACTGTAGTCCAAGGTTGTGTGCAGCTTGTGCAGCAGATGTGTGAGTGCCAGGCTCTGGTTCTTGGTCCCCCACCTTACACCGAAAGTAGTGAAAGTAGGCGGCTTTTCACTGCTGTAATATACTTCGCTGTTGATCTTTTTTTGGATATAGCCGACACAGACATAACAGAAGTTGTCAGGATGATTGGTACAGGAACGCTACTCATCTTTATCTGAACGAAGAAATAAGACAAAGTTTAACAACAATTGTACGAAATAGACTGTTAAAACATATGTAAATTTCATTGAATCCTGACTTCTAGGCAATGGGGAATATTTGTTCCTGAAAATCCTGAAGTGATACAGCAAACGGTTATGATTTTTGAAATCAGCGTACCCAAATTAGTCTTATCACTTACACATCTCCAGTAAAAAATTTTTTTGAAATTTGTTGTTCAGTGTTAGATTAAACGCCTTGTTGCACACAGAACAATTGTAAGGTTTCTTTCCGGTGTGTATTCTTTGAGTGTCTCCATAAGGTTGATGATGAAAAAGACCTTGTTACACACAGAACAATTGAAGGTTTCTCTCCGGTGTGCATTCTTTTGATGAGATGAAGTTTGATGCTTGATAAACGCTTTGTTACACACAGAGAAATTGAAGGGTTTCTTCTCCGTATGCATTCTTTGATGAGTATGTAAGTTCGATGCTTGATTAAACGCTTGTGACACACAGAACACTTGTAAGGTTTTTTCTCCCGTGTGTATTCTTTGATGTGTCGATGCAGTTGATGGATTATTAACGCCTTGTTGCACACAGAACACTTGTAAGGTTTCTCTCCGGTGTGTATTCTTTGATGTTCTGATAGAGTTGATGGATTAATGAATGCCTTGTTGCACACAGAACACTTGGGGGTTTATCTCCAGTGTGTATTCTTTGATGTCTGATACAGATGATGAATGTTAAAGGCCTTTTGTGCACCACAGAACACTTGTAAGGTTCTCTCCGGGTGTATTCTTTGAGTTCTGATAGAATTTGATGGTTAATGAGCCTTGTTGCACACAGAACAACTTGTGGGTTTATCTCCGTGTGTATTCTTTGATGTCTCGATAAAGTTGATGATGATAAAAAGACCTTGTTACAACAGAACATTGAAGGGTTTCTCTCGGTTGGTATTCGTTTGATATGAGTTTAAGTTCGATCCTTGATTAAACGCTTTGTGACAACACGAACAATTGTAAGGTTCTTCTCCGGTGTGTATCTTTGATGTCTCGATAAAGTTGATTGATGATAAAAGACGTTTTCACACAGAACAATTGTAAGGTTTTTTCTCCAGTGTGCATTCTTTGATGTCTTCGATAAAGTTGTATTGATGATAAAAGACCTTTGTTACCACAGACCAATTGTAAGTTTCGTTCCTGGTGTGGCAATATCTGTGTCATGTAAGTGTGATGACTGATTAAATGCTTTTTGCAACAAACACTTGTGGGGTTTCTCCGATTTGAACCGAGCATTTGTGGATAAAGCGCATGAACATGTGGGTTTCAGGCAACTTGATGTCACAGATATCGAAGAAGAAGCAAATCCTTTCTGACACACTGCACCTGTATGACGTCTCACCTGTGCATATTGTCAATACATCCTTTTAAACACGATGAGAGGTGAGTCCTTTGTTGGTTAACAGCAAAATTGTTTGTCTTCTCACTTCTTTGGTTCTCTGCTGTGCAAGAACATTGATACACCTGTTACGGTTTTGTTTGTAGATACACCCTAAACTGTCAACATCCGTGACAAAAAGTCTTGTCATATGATCGAAAAGAAATTCTTTGTCCAATGACGAGGAACAGTTGACACGTGAAGACTTTCAATTTTCCTGCAAATTACTATTGAGCCAAAAACATCAAATAATACTTTTACACTTGAACAGCTCTCGTGGAGCATATAGTCTCACCTTGCACCGTTCATTTCTGAACAAAATTACCATGATTAACTGAATACCCCACTATTATGGCCCACTACATGCATGCCATAGCTCGTATCATCCAGCACCTCATTATATTGTTATAGATTCCGGCGGTGGGGGGGGGGGGGGGGGCTTCCACACCCTAGTCTTACAGCCAAAATGTTGAAAGATTTGGCGTCAGACTTAAACGAGCCACCGCATCTCATGGCGTTATACGCCGGTCGGCCTCGGCACAGGTCCTCGGGTTACGCCCGCCTCAGATCACGATACCAAAGTACACGCTGGTACCTTGGCAGTTAGGGAAAGAGACCCGGTTCAGACTGGGTTGTCAGAGACCGAGCGAAGTCTGCAGTCCGGTAACCATGTTTGTTTTAAATACAAATCGAGACGAATTGTTTCCTCGGCACGGCACGAATAAACTCAAGCAGCCCAACTTCATATGAATCAGCCAGATTTAATGGGGAACATCGGGGAACACGACACAAGCAAAACATTTCACGACAATGTTAGAAATTAATTCTAAAACCCGCTCTAACTAGGGAGCTACGGATTACGGTTTCGGAGGACGCTAGCAAAATAAACCTTAGACAACATGCAGACAACCATGCAGAGACAAGACACGAGAGTAACTTGGTATGCCTCATGGAGAGAGGAAATGTGTCAAAGGCACGAATGCGGCTCGTGACAAGCCGATGTCAACGATTCGAGCGCCCAGCTCGAATACGCCGTTGTGAAGATGGCGGCGTCGTCCTTTTGTCCCACTGCTCATGCACAGCCTCAGCGCGTTCACCACAGTAAGGTCGACGCACAAGACAGTCAGAACGATGGGGGCTTCAGCTGGTTTCTCACAAGTCCGAGTATACAAATCCAGGCCTGGCTTGTCACCAGACGAGGCCACATCGGGGTTGTTGGGCTCCGCAGGCGGATCGATGGGATTAAAACGTGCCGAGCCGTGCGTGAGTAGGGACAGTCAGAGGCCTTCCGTCACTGGACTCGGATGAACCTGTCGATGACCTCCCCATAAAGGTCGATCGCTGACTCCCCTCATGCAGTTCCTCCTGCATTCCTGGGGGCTGCTCTTCTCATGAAAGCCGATCCCAGACTCACAAGCGCCAGTTTCTTTTTACAGCCGATCCGCAAGACTCCCACTAGCCGTCTCATCCAGCAGAAGGCAGACTCCGACTCTTAAGCGGCCTCTCAATCCAGCAGAAGGCAGACTCAAACTTCCAGCAGCCTCTCATCCAGACAGAAGGCAGACTGACCTCATGCAGTTCGCTTCCTTGCTTCCGGCGCTTGGTCTTTTGGACACTCCCCGGGGACCCGTGATTGGTCCCCATCGCTCGAGACGCAGCTGCCCTCCACCAATCGCCGCCGACAAGCTCGCCGACGACACT
>JAXMNL010000230.1:51747-69920 GCA_035128595.1 Eptatretus atami | reverse complement strand
ATGAAGAACAAAAGGCCTTCCTGCATTGTGAACACTTGTAGGATTTCTCATCGGTGTGCAACCTTTCATGTGTCAACAGATATGAAGAAGAAGCGAATCCCTTATGACAGACACTGCACCTGTGTGACGTCTCACCTGTGCATATTTTTACACATCCTTTTAAACCACGATGAGGAGGGAAGTCTTTGTTTGAAACAGAAAATTGTTTGGCTTCTCACTTCTTTGGCTCTCCTGTTGCAAGACATTGATCACCTGTCGCAGTTGTTGTTGTTGTAGACACACCCAAACTTGTCACATCCTGACACAAGTCTCTGCCAGGTGATGATCGAAAGAAACTTCTCTGTCCAATGACGAGGAAACAGTTGACACGTGAAGATGTTTCAAATTTTTTCTCTGCAAATTAAGAATGGAGTAAAAATCAATAAATCACTTTTACAACTTGAACAGCACTCGTGGAGCACATAGTCTCACCTTGCAGTTCATTCTGAACAAAATTACCATTTTAACTGAACACCCCACTATTATGGCCCATATCCCATATCTATATCCGTGCACCCTATTATATCACATTGTTTTTTGGAATGGGTTATGAACGTCAAAATGTAATTATTCACTCACATCTGGATGACTTAAAGCTCTTCGCACCGAATGAGAAAAATTGACAGAACAGCTATGACTGTAAAACGGTTCTCTGCGGACATTCAAATGGAATTTGGACAAGATAAGTGTGCCGAACACACATTTGTACAAGGTATCAACAAAAACAGACAACAAAAAAATTGACCTTGAAAACAACAACAAAAAACCGGAAGTTCACTGACGGAACCAGATCATATTGGCAGAATCTTCTTCACCATTCTGCTGTGTTTCCACATGCCACTCTTCTCATGCTATATAATCGATATACAGCTCGGTTCTTGGAAGTATTTTGAAGGAGATTTGTGTTTTGCAGTGTTCAAGTATATCATTCAATTTAAATAAAGTTTAAGAAGTTTAAAGTTGTATAAATAATAATTTCCGGGTTTTCCGCCGTTTTACCCAGTCTCTTACATCACCCAAACACATTACATGAATTATTCATGTCTGTTGTTACGGACATATGAATTGTGTGATTTCACCAGAGGGTTTCGGACCAGTATAACATTTAATTGTGCGTGGGTGAAAGTATTTGTACTGGGGTGAAGGAATTGTTTTGTACTTAATTAAAGAATTGTTTGTACTTTATTAAAGAATTGTTTTGTACTTTGATTAAAGAATTGTTTTGTACTTTGATTAAAGAATGTTTTGTACTTTATTAAAGAATGTTTTTTACTTTAATTAAAGAATTGTTTTGTACTTTGATAAAGAAATTGTTTTGTACTTTGATTAAGAATTGTTTTGTACTTTAATTAAAGAATTGTTTTGTACTTTGATAAAAGTTTGTACTTTTGATAAAGAATTGTTTTTGTACTTTGATTAAAGAATGGTTTTGTACTTTAATTAAAGAATTGTTTTGTACTTTGATAAGAATTGTTTTGTACTTTGATTAAAGAATTGTTTTTGTACTTTAATAAAGAATTGTTTTGTACTTTGATTAAAGATATGTTTTGTATTTATAAAGAATTGTTTTGTACTTTGATTAAAGAATTTTTGTCTTTAATTAAAGAATTGTTTTTGTACTTTGATTAAAGAATTGTTTTGTACTTTAATTAAAGAATTGTTTTGTACTTTGATTAAAGAATTGTTTTGTACTTTGATTAAGATTGTTTTGTACTTTGATTAAAGAATAGTTTTGTCTTTAATTAAAGAATTGTTTGTACTTTGATTAAGAATTGTTTTGACTTTGATAAAGAATTGTTTGTACTTTGATTAAAGAATTGTTGTACTTTGATTAAAGATTGTTTTGTACTTTAATTAAAGAATTGTTTTGTACTTTAATTAAATAATTTTTGTACTTTGATTAAAGAATTGTTTTTGTACTTTGATTAAGAATGGTTTTTGTACTTTATTAAAGAATTGTTTTTGTTACTTTGATTAAAAGAATGTTATTAGTCTTTAATTAAAGAATTGTTTTTGTACTTTGATTAAAGAATTGTTTTGTACTTTGATAAAGAATTGTTTGTTACTTTGATTAAAGAATTGTTTTGTACTTTGATTAAAGATTGTTTGTACTTTAATTAAAGAATTGTTTTGTACTTTGATTAAAGAATTGTTTTGTACTTTGATTAATATTAAGAATAGTTTTGTCTTTATGTTAAAGAATTGTTTTGTACTTTGATTAAAGGAATTTTTGTGACTTTGAATAAAGAATTGTTTTGTACTTGATTAAGAATTGTTTTTACTTTGATAGATTTGTTTTGTACTTAATAAAATTGTTTGTACTTTTATTAAAGAATTGTTTTACTTTAATTAAGAATTGTTTGTACTTTGATTAAAGAATTGTTTTGTACTTTATTAAATTGTTTTTGACTTTAATTAAAGAATTGATTTTGTCTTTGATTAAAGAATTGTTTTTGTACTTTGATAAGAACTTGTTTTGTACTTTTGTTAAAGAATTGTTTTGTACTTTAATTAAAGAATTTTTGTATTGATTAAGAATAGTTTTGTCTTTAATTAAAGAATTGTTTTGTACTTTGATTAAAGATTGTTTTTGACTTTATTAAAGAATTGTTTTGTACTTGAATTAAAGAATTTGTTTGACTTTTATTGAATTTGTTTTTTGAATTTTTGATAAAGAATTTTTTGTACTTTAATTAAAGAATTGTTTTGTAAATTGATTAAAGAAATTGTTTTGTACTTTGATTAAAGAATTGTTTTTGTACTTTGATATCAAGAATTTGTTTGACTGATTAAAGATTGTTTTTTGCTACTTTGATTATAAAGAATTGTTATTTTGTACTTTTATTAAGAATTGTTTTGTATTTGATTTAAAGAATTTGTTTTGTTACTTTTGATAAAGAATTTGTTTGCGACTTTGATTAAAAAGAATTGTTTTGTAACTTTATAAAGAATTATTGCTACTTTGATAAAGAATTGTTTTGTACTTTTTAAAGAATATTGTTTTGTACTTTGATTAAAGAATTGTTTTGACTTATAAAAGAATTTTTGTACTTTTTATTAAAGAATTGTTTTGTACTTTGATAAAGAATTTTTTTGTACTTTTATTAAAGAATTGTTTTGTACTTTAATTAAAGAAATTGTTTTGTACTTGATTAAAGAATTTTTGTACTGATTAAAGAATGGTTTGTACTTTAATAGATGTTTTGTCTTGATTAAAGAATAGTTTTGTCTTTATTAAAGAATTGTTTGTACTTTGATTAAAGATTGTTTTGCACTTTTAAAAGAATTGTTTTACTTTGATTAAAGAATTGGTTTTTGTACTTATTATGAAAGAATTTGTTTGTACTTTTATTAAAGAATTGTTTTTGTACTTGATTAAGAATTGTTTTGGACTTGATAAAGAATTGTTTTGACTTGATTAAAGAATTGTTTTGTACTTTTGTTTTTTTTGTCTTTAATTAAAGGAATTGTTTGACTGATTAATTAGTAGATTGTTTTGTACTTATTAAAGATTGTTTTCACTGTTGAAAGTCTGGTTGGGTCACAATAACACCAAACAAGGCTGAACTGGCAAGCAATCACCACAACCGAGACACCCAACGCTGCAAAGCGGCGCTCAGCAATGCAACAAAACGAGTTAAGAGACCAATGACAGCGAGACAAATACCGGCCAATAACATGTCTCCTAAAACACACAAATTCACAGAAAATTGACGAAATGATGTTCCATACCACCACAAGGATTTAGAGGTTAAACAAAAGCCACCACCACGACTCACAATGCCGCTACTTGAAAATTTCAAATCGAAGAACAAATTGCCACCACACTGGCATGGACTATAAGAAGCTTTGACAGTGTTCCACATTCATGATGATAAATGCATGTTAAATTACAAATCAATCCCCAAGTAATCAAACTGATAGAAAGCAATGGAACTCTGGAAACCACGTTGACAGACAGCACTCAGAAGGAAATATTCGAATACCAGATGTGAATATGCATGGGATCTTCCAGGAGCAGTCTTTCCCCCCCTTGTTTTGTCTGCTCTGACCCACTGAGTAACCTCATCAACAATCATGGACATGGACACCCCGAACAACAAAGAAAACATAGAAAGGTGACACACCAAGATACATGGATGATTTAAACTCTTCCTGACCCAGCTGTTTGCTGTTGAAAGTCTGGTTGGTCCCAATAACACCAACCAAGAATGAACTGCACCAGAGCAGATTATTAAATCTTTCCCTCGCCTTTTCAATACGGCTGACTTTTCCACCTCCAGGACCAAGGAGCCAGTGTGATCCATCCCACACCCAAAGGGCTGCATCTTGACTGCATTCTGTCTCGAGATGATCAAACATCGTTGGATGATCTCACCCCCTCTGAAAACTCCTATCAAACCTTTAGTTCATAAATATTCCTCATCCCTTCAAAATTAAGCTGACCTCCAGATGGCTGCCGCAAAAGCTGCGAGTGATTCTTCCCTGAACCCTCAACATGTCAGCTTTGCGTCAGCAGTTTGGAGGGTAAACAGACCTCGTCTCACTGAAAACTACTAGAATAAAAGTTTCTATGCACTGCAGATCGGGAAAGAGTGTGATTTCTTGTGTTGCCCCGATTCTCCATACGATGTTTTGTATTTGTTTTCCTGTTTTAATTACCAAAATGTACAGGAGAATGAGAATTTCTTCGACACACGCTTGGAACAAGATCACCCGTTGGATACAGAAATACTGTATATTGTACAAGCGAAGCACCCCAAAAACACATTCCAAAATATTCCAAAAACCCACAACAACTTTTCAATCATTAATTCTATTTTTTGAGGCGTTACTGTGGACGTAGTGCGTGGCCGTACGCTGCAAAAAAACTTAAAAAAAACTTTCAAACCGCGTGCCAGAAACAACTTACACAAAGGCCGTTCCTTCGCTCTCGCGTGGCTGGTACATGCGTGGCCGTACATGCAAACCCCCCCCCCCCCCCCCCCCCAAAAAAAAACTTTTTTTACAAACTTTTCAAACAAACTACACAGGCCATCCCCATCGCTCTCGGTAAACGACGACTGGATTTGGGCATTGGTGTTTGATCTTAAATGCGCATAATAAATCGGAGAAATTATATAGAATACAGTGTCATCACTAATCCGGAAGTTCCACACATTGTACCCTTAATGGGAACGCGGCTGAGGATCTCTTCCCCAATTGGCACGCCTATGCAGCAACGTGTTCCTTGTCATTTGGTTAACTAAATGGCGCATCGGCCACGAACTACGCAGCAAACGTGTCCTTGTCTTGGTAACTAAATGGCGCCCTTTCCCATCGGCCACGCCTAAGCAGCAACGTGTTCCCTGTTCATTGGTTGGTTAATTAATGGCCATAACTTGGGAAAGCACTTGTCCGATTAATATCAAACTTGAAAAGGCACATACTCAGGTCCTCAGCAATATCCTGGCAAGTTCATTGAGATCGGACCGAGGTTGTCGAAGAAACGCGGTCACAGGACCACACACACACACACAGCACGATTGCGGAATTATACATAGCGTAGTCTAGCCCTAAAAAAAATAAAA
Organism: Eptatretus atami; assembly: GCA_035128595.1. Lineage (NCBI taxonomy): Eukaryota > Metazoa > Chordata > Myxini > Myxiniformes > Myxinidae > Eptatretus > Eptatretus atami. Next base: position 64,311 of record JAXMNL010000230.1, on the reverse strand, counting down.
AAAAATTTAATAAATAAATATTCAACCGCTGAGCAGAAGAACAACAACCACACAGGGCCGTTTCTTCGTCTCGCGGCCGTTTTACGTCGCGTGGCCGAAGAAGTTTCGCATATCCAGTTACGATGATTCCGCATTAGGTTTTAATGGCCAATTATTCAATTGCGCCAAGTATTTTGCCTTTCGACGATGTCGATCGCAAGAGAGAAACCAAAAAGAGAAGAAGAGAGAAAAAAAATTTTTATCTCTGGTTCGAGCATACCAGCTACTCTGGATGTTACCGAAATTTATGGCACCGTCTCAATATGAAAACGATCATCAACTTGGGGCATTGTGTTTATCTTAAGAATCGCGCATAAAGAAATCCGAGAAATTATTAGAAATACACGAAGTCATCACTTCCGGAAGCCTACGTGTAACCCGTAATGGGGGACGCGGCTAGGACCTTCCCCATCGGCCACGCCTACGCAACAACGTGTTCTTGTCATTGGTTTGGTAATAAATGGCCATAACTTGGGGGCACTTGTCCGATTAATATCAAACCTTGAAAAGGCACATCCTCAGGTCCCCAGCAATATATCGCAAGTTTCAATTAGATCGGACCAGTGGTTGTCGAGAAACAGCGTCATGCAACAGACACACACACACACACACACACACACACACACACACACACACACACACAACACACACACACACACACACACAGATTTGCGAATTATAGATAGATGACGTCCTAATGACAGACGATTCCTCAAGGCATTCCTTTTAATGTTTTGTTATTCCTTTTCTGGATTTCAATCTCGTCAGATCTTGTTCTGCTCTTTTCTCTCTCATAAATGCTTTGTAATTGTTTCTAGGTTTTATATTGTCACAGAATCACTCCGTTGCTCCGATTATCACTTGGTGCAATGTCGGTGCTCTCAACTTCCAGGTTCCTTTTTCAGATCCTGGTGTCACATTTGGTTCGTGCTTGCAAGAGTTCTTTGAGACTGGGATTATTGACGTTTTTGCAATGTGTCGGTGGATTGCTCTCAATACCTTGTTTTACCTTGTGTGCACAGGTGTTCTGACAGAGTTTTGACATTCCAGAGGAGGTGATTGGTGTTTTCTTTATTTTCTACCTTACAGAACCTGCACCTGTCCTATTGACTCCGTCCGACCATCTTCTTAAAGTGTCCCTTGGTGTTGGGTATTTACGAGCCTTTGAAAGTCTTACACCCCTTTCAAAATTCACCTTTTGTTGCCTTCCAGCCTGGAATTAAATGACATTAAATCAGACTTTTTTCCACCTTTATTTTACACATCGTAACACAACTCCAAATAAAAAAAACTAATTCTACAAATTCAGAAAATTAATTAAAAATACAAAACTAGATATCTTGGTTGGATAAGTGTCCACCCCCTGAGTTAACTTGGTGGAACACCTTTGACAGCAATTACTACTGTGAGTCTGTGGGATAGGTCTCTACAACTTTGCACACCTTGATTGGGAAATATTGCCCATTCTTCTTCACAAAACTGTTCAAGCTCAGTCAAGCTGCATGGGGAGCGTTGATGGACAGCATTTTCAAGTCATGCCTTGATCCTCCCATCCCACCTCTTCAAATTCCCTGTTTTCTTCCTGAAATCCCTGTTTACCATCTTGTTTACCCCATCCCATCCTCTCTCTTCCACAGATATCTCTTGTCTTTCTTCCCACATTTTTGTGCTTCCCTCTCCCTCCCTTCTTGTCTCCTGCCTTGTGATATTGTTCTGTGTATTAGCTCTACACAAGCCTTCGACTTGGTATGCAAAAAACATATAAAAGTGCCCCAGTCCTGATTATGACAAACATTCCCATAACAGATGCTGCACGACCAGGCTTCACAGTAGTATGGTGTCCTTTGGCTGATGTGCTTTGTTGGTATGCACCAAATGTAGCGTTTAGCATTTTTCCATAGTTCCCTTTTTTTCCACATGGCTTCAGAATCTCTCGGGTGTTGTTTTTGTGTACCTCAAACAGGACTCAAGGTGGGTTTTTGTAATATGCTTCCTTCTTACCACCTGACGTGGAACCCAGACTTGTGGAGTGCTTGAGATATTGTTGTCACATGGACCCACAGTGTATCCTTCACAATGAGGCTGAGCTCTTTCAAAGTTGCTGTTTGGCCATCTTGGTGGCCTTAGATCAGTTCTCCTTGCTTGGTATCCAGTTTGGAGGGACGGCCTGATCTGGACAGGGTTTGTGTTACCATACGCTTTCCTTTTCTTCTCATCACTGTTCTTGATGTGCTCCAAGGGATTATTCAAGCCTTGAAATATTTTTATACCCACTCCCTGATCTGTTTGCCTTCAAAACGATACCGAAGGTCTTTGAAAGCTCCTTTGTGCTCATGATTGAGCATTTTGCTGTGAAATGCACGACCCCAGCATGGAAGCCCACAGGATCGGGCTGATTATATTTCTGAAATCATCACGAATCACGAGAGTGTTAAAAGGTTGGAGGTCAATTAACCTGTGTGCTGGTAATTTTTTAAGTGATCGTTCTCACCTGACGTCGTTTACAATTGCCATTATAAGGGGCGATATGTGAACACTGAATCCCCCCCCCCCACACCAAATATTGTTTACGAATTCTCGCCGCCGGCGTGCGAAACGACCGCTTAACCGAATCTGCGGCCGCTTTCGCCACCGAACGTGCAATTCAGTCGCGACTTTCCGGAACAACGCCGAAAAACCAGTCACGGGTGTTGCTCCAAGCACACCACAACCTTGTCCGCACTCTACCCGCGCTACATGGGTCCGACGCCCAAATAATCGATTTACCTAATTATTTCGGCGCGCGGTAGATTACGAGAGATTGTAACCTCTACTCAGCGAGGGCCTGCTTGGACACGAGCGCTTTAAGCAGCTCGCTCCGTTTTGGGATAAACCGAGCGTGGGTATTTATCGCGAGGCCTCGCTGGACCCGACTCTTATTATCGACTATTAAAAAGCCCGCTATTATTCGAAATGCATACGGCAGTTCAAATGGAGGGAAAATGACGCGCACGAACAGGTCACATTCAAACAGCCACATTTATCACACACGTATCATCAGGTGTTTCATTGCAGGCACGATATACAACTGCACGTATTGCAATTATACAGCCAACAAAAACAATGCAACGGAACTACGACCGTTTTTATATTCTTTACACACTTATACACGTTCTACTTAACGGGACTCGGCGCCACAACTTTTCATACAAAGAAAAGCAAGGAAAACCCTCAAGACAAGGGGAGACTGGACCTCTCGGGGTCTTTATGACATGGAGCTTGAGGACCGAAGGACGTCAGAGGCCGCGCAGGTCACCTTTCCTCGCTCGGGCGACCCGCGACGTTCGTTCCCCACGGCAAGCTAGCGTACCGCGGCTCGGCCGCGGCCTGCTGGATTTCGCGCCCCCGCCCGGAATCTTGCTCTTTCTTTGCTCTTTCTGAGTTTGATGCTTCTTCTTTAAGACCCGTCCGTCCCTCAGCGATGCTCGGACTGTTCGAAGCCGATCACCTTCAGACCGTTTCGGTTTGCTGGTTGGCGAGCTCTCTCCGGCTCGCACACAAACACGCATCTCTACGCGGCACAGCAGGCTTGGGGCCGTCTCCCAGCTCGCGTCTCCTCGCTCTTTCTCTGCTTTCTCCACCGACTTGCAGGGTCTCCGAACCCCGACAGATACTCCACCGACTGACCGCCGCTTGGCGCTGTTCCGAGAGACGAGGTGGCCTTCGCCACTCTCCACCTCTGACCCCCACTGGGCTCCGCCCCTCTTCTCTTCTTGATCCGAATCTCGGACAAAGCTTGCACAGAGCAGTCGTTGCGCGAGATCACCGACTTGCGCGGCGAGCGGGAGTGCGCGAGAGATCACCGACTTGCGCGGCGAGCAAACCCCCACGTCTGCCTGCAGCGATGCCGTTCGATGCGGACTCGCCTTGGGCTGGCGCAAAGATTTGGCGTTCGCTTCGGAGATGAAGGTGAGGCGATGTTGTTCGTGTTGAATCCATATTGGGGAGATGTTGGATTAGGGATTTGGTTGAGGAGATGTCATTGTGTGAAGCGCGGTTTGTGTGAGAGGGTTGGTTTTGGTTGGTTGCATAGTGGAGAAGGTGGGTTGGTGGTTGGCGTGGGTGGAGAAGGTGGTGTGTGGTTGCGTTGGTGGAGGTGGTTTGGGGTATGGCGTGGTGGAGAAGGTGGTTATTTTCGGTGTGTTGCATGGTGGAGAAGGTGGTGGTGGCTGGCGTGGTGTGGAGAAGGGTGGTTGGTGGTTGGCGTTGCGCGAGAAGGTGGTTGGTGGTTGGCGTTGTGGTGAAGGTGGTTGGTGGCTGGCGTGGTGGAGAGGTGGTTGGTGGTTTGGCGTGCGGAGAAGGTGGTTGGTGGTTTGGCGTTTGTGGTTGGTGCCAATAACGATTAGTAAAAGAAAAACGGCTACCTCAAAGATCACAGCCCGGGTGACACGAATAATTCCCATTAGACAACGGTGGGAAATCTATCTGAACACAGACTTATCGGCCATAACTGATCTAGGACCTATATGTGCTCTGATGAATTTCCACAGCCGTAACAATATTCTAGTTTTTGTTTAATTAATTTTCTGAAACTTGTATAAATTTGTTTTCACTTGGAAGTGTGGGTTTACGGTGGGTAAATAACGGTTGTAAAGTCTGATTTAATGACGCTTTAATCCAGGTTATAAGGCATCAAAAGGTTGAAAAACTTTTGTAAAAGGCGTGTAGACTTTCATACAGGACAATGTACCCTGACTCGTTCTCCATCCCAGTTCACATGACGTCTTCCAAGCACACTGCAAAGTGCCTTCTTTGTCTCTCTCCAACTCTTTCAAGATCTTTTTACAATCTTCTGCCTTTTTGTCGTTCTCCCAGTTGTCGTGTGTATTTGTTTTATGTATCTTTTGTATTTTTCATTTCTCTTCATTGCAATCGATGGCTGGATTTGTTTATTTCCATCCAATGTGTTGGCATCTTCCACTCGCACCTGTTCCTGGAATTGTTTGCCTTTGATGTATTGTTTGATGTCGCGATACAGATGATGAACAAGTAAAGGTTCATGTTGCAACAGAACAGTGTTCAAGGTTTTCTCTCCTGTTGTGAATTATTTGATGTTTAGTGAAAGTTAGGATAATTATGAACAGCTTTGTTACACACAACAATTGTAAGGTTCTCTCCGTGTGTATTTTGATTGCATAGAGTTATGGATAATAAAGGCCTTGTTGCACACAGAACACTTGTGGGTTTCTCCGTGTGTATTCTTTGATGTTTTGATAAAAGTTGATAATGATTGGAACGCTTGTTACACAAGACAATTGTAAGGTTTCTCTCCGTGTGTATCTTTGATGTCGATACGAGTTTGATGGAACTGAGAAGCTTTGTGCACACAAAACACTTGTAAGGTTTCTCTGGTGTTGTTTCTTTTGATGAGTATGTAAGTTCGATGCTTGATAATAAACGCTTTGTTACCACAGAACATTTGTAAGGTTTCTCTCCGTGTGATTCTTATGCTGATATTATTGCTGAATGAGGATTAAACCTTTTGCAAAGGAACACTGTAAGGTTTCTCTCGTGTGTTTCTTTGTGGTATAAATTCGATGTAGATAAACGCTTTGTGCAAACGAACACTTGTAAGGTTTCTCTCCGGTGTGTATTCTTTTGATGTGTCGATACAGTCGATCTGAGTAATGAAGGCCTTGTTACACACAGAACAATTGTGGGTTTCTACTGGTGTGTATATCTGGTGCTCATGTAAGTGTGATGACTGAATTAAATGCTTGTTGCAAACAAAACACTTGTGGGGTTTCTCAACTTGTGTGTGAAACGTTTTGATGTGTCAAACAGACATGAAGAAGAAGAAAATCCCTTCTGACACACAATGCACCTGTATGACGCCACCTGCATATTTACACATCCTGTTTAAATCACGATGAGGAAGTGAAGTTTTTGTTAGTAACAGCAAAATTGTTTGTCTTCTCACTTCTTTTGGCTCTCCTGTTGCAAGACATTGATCCACCTGTCGCAGTGGTTGTTTTGTAGACACACCCCTAAACTTGTCAACATCCTGACAAAAAGTCCTCTGTTCAGTGATGATCGAAAGAAACTTTCTCTGACCACTGATGCAGGAACAGTTGACACGTTGAAACGTTTCAAATTTTTTCTTCTGCAAATTAAGAATGGAGCAAAAACATTCAAAATCACTTTACAACTTGAACAGCACTCGTAGAGCACATAAGTCCACCTTGCACGTTCATTCTGAACAAAATTACCATTATTAACTGAATACCACTATTATGCCACACTTCATGGCACTCTAATCATGGCCCACAGCTCGTATCATCCATGACCCCATGACATCACATTGTTTCTTGGAATGGGTTATGAAACGTCAAAAAATTTTAATTATTTCACTCACTCGGGTCAGCGAATCAGATAAATAAGTTTCCAATTTTTGCAAGAGGATTTCAATTTCAAACCAATATCAAGGCTGGAAAGAAGACTTCACTGATGACCCCCCCTCATCATTAATCCCCGGTACAACGCCCGTGGGAGTGTATAACACATTGCAAAGCTTCAATTATTTTCGTTGATGTTTCAGAAAAAATGTATATTCAAATTTTTCCTTTGATTGACATTGTCTGCCAACCATGTCGACATATTGTTACGGATTTTGGTAGCAAGATTCCCTCAAGGCACAACCAGAAGACAACACGAACATCAAGGAAAGGCACAGTCTCCATATCAGTCAATTGATGATACCAGTTCAAACACATCACGAATGAGTCGATTCTGTCCCATATCAAACCAAGGCTGATCTGACGGAGTACTGGCAGAAGAAAACTCAGAATTACAACCGATTCAACAAAGGTGGAGTCCGTTCGCATTGGCGGAACGTGAGCACAGGCGTCTCCCAATTTGAGGTGATAACACGAGGAGGCCGATCGTGAATCCACAAGCAATTTGCATCACAGCAACACATCGGGAGATATTGAGCTTGACAATATTCTCAACCTATACGGAATTGTTCTGGTCTTGCCATAGCAAACTATCTCTCCTGCCAAGACACCACATCTATACTCAATGGCATCCTGGCATTGTCAAATCGAGCCAATCTGTGAAGGCCCGAGTGAGGGAGAGCCCAAGCATTGCCAGCCTTCCACCATTACACAGGTGCCTGATTAATATGGCGGTTCGCTCGACATGGTAAGGTCCAGTGCTACATGGAAGGCCGATGACGACATGTATGATGCCTTTGCTATCTCTGTATAGAATGCTGAACTGTCAGAGGACCCTATGACACAACTTTAGAAGATTCGTCTTCAAGGTTATTCCAAGTGTGGTCAATTATTTCCAGCATTCCCTTGAACTTTCTGTGGCCATCTTCTGTCTTAAAGAAACATGCTGAGAATGAACAAGGTTACACCAACTGCGGTGCTCTGAGAGCATATCATGCGGGGTACATATCCAGCATACAGTTTGGGTCAAGCAGCAATTTCTCAGCAAAACATTTCTGATCCCATTAAAGAATGGCTTCCACAAGGACACGAGTTGGTCAACTCAAAACCGACAAACAACAGACATTCTCCCTGCACCAAAGGCAATTATCAGATGATAAGGCCAGTGCAGACAGAATGTTCATCACAGAGATGTTCTGCGCGGCCAAGAACTTAACATGCACGATCTTTGCATGTGCTAGCACTTCGTGTGAGAATGACGAGGACTCAAACATGAACGCATGACCACGATAGTTGATGATGACGATGGCAATGATGAGTGACATTAGAGACAGTGATGCCAATTGGCTACAAACTTCGTATTTGACATTAAGTACATTTCACTGATCGCCATATCAATGCGTTACTTGTTCAAGATTTGAAAGCAATACATTAAATAAACGGTGATTTTGACAAAATGATAGCCGTTTCCATGGCAACCATTGCTCAAATACAGATATATGTATTCTATAGTAAGAACAGTCCTCTAGTTACAATTATGCATCATCAGTTGCTTGCTTGCGATTAATTTTGAATTTCAGAGTGAAATAAAAAAATGTTTTTACCCCAAAAGACACTATTGACCACATTATATGCATTGAAAAAAATGTGAACATGGATATTTCTGTTTTGGTATTGTTTAAGCTCCAAAAATGTGGGTTAGCTACTCTCCAAAAAATTCCAACGAACGTCAATTATGGACACAAGGAACTGCTACATAACAACGTAAATAAGTCAGAGATGGTAGCACACACATCTCACAGCACTCTCAGTACCAGGTATATTCAGACATCAGATTGATCAGTTTTGGTGGCACCCACGAAGACCAAGAACCCTCCAGAGGCATCTCGATTCACTGAATCAAACGTTTGCAGAGATCAACATCGGCTGCAAGCAGCCCTCCGAAACTCTCGTCTGCGTTGTGAGGACCCCAAAGGAAAGGATATGTCAATCGTTAACGTCTTTGGTTTAATGCCTGACTGCTCTGGGCGTTGGTTCCAAGGAGATGGTGGCAAATCCTATCAAGAATTATCCGAGAATAGACTGCCCGACACTGAGAGCAGTGTCACCCCTCGATTGTTGTTGCAGTCCTGGCGATCACCTTCTTCCAGAGAGGGACAACAAGGCCACCCTCGCTGGGATGTTACCATTCTCCCAGATTTAAGCTGCAACTTCAAGAGTTGCGACCACAAACCTGTGGTTGGTATTGAGAAACTAGCACTCATTGACACTGCAGTTCTGATCTCCTCCAGCAAAACAATATGAACTGTATTCTTGGCAAACTGGATATGTAAACACAACTGCAAATCACTGCACTCAGACTGCACAACTCACAACAAAAACACCACACTCGCCATTTATCTCAACTTTTCAATTTAACAATACATGCTGCAGAATCAACGATTTACCACAAAGACATCTACGTTGTTGTCAGATCCAGAAGGACAAGTTGTGAGCCAGGTAAACCTTCCGAAAGCTTCCTTGCTGAGAATTCTTCCTTCAAGCTCGGATCCTGAACACAAATCGCCAAACATGCCAAGTTTATATAACTCGAGATATTAATAATATCTCAATAACAGTTCCTGACTCACTGAAGTTCCTCCAAAGTTGATGATGTTCTTCAGGTCCCACAGGAAAGGCAGACTTGGTGCTCAGGTTACAATGCCTGACCTGTAAGAGATAAAAACTCCAAGGAGTGAAAGAAAGAATCATCAGTAGAAGTTGTACATAACGAGAAGGTTCTTTGTTCCAGGTTAAGAGATCATTAAATAACCTCAAAATTACTGACAATAGAACAAACCCCTTTCCATGAGACATCGTCCCTGCATCATAGAAACAGAAGTTTGTTTTTGCAGTTTCACATCTCAGTTCCTGAACAGCTCAGCTCTGCCATTAAGCCGAGCCCTCTACTCTGTCAATACTATCCAGTGTCCTTGGGAGACAAAGTTTCTTTCGCCTGATGGTGGGTTCCAGGACATCCGCCGGCAACATCAAGGATGGTAGTCTTGAAGGCACTCCACAAACTCTTCAGGATTCCGTACAACACCCAAACCCCCCAAATTCTGACTCCTCAGCTACCCTCTTATCCCTGAGCTTATAACATCCAGCCGAGGCTGGGATGGTACCATTTCTTGGAAAAGATGCAACTTCAGAGATGCCACAACAAGCCTGTGGTCCGTATTGAGAAACTGGCACTCTGGTAGACCTTGCGGTTCTGGATCATCCTCCAGCGACCATCAACAGCACATGGTCAGTCTCCTTTGCCACACCACCACCATGGAATAACAAGTCCAGCGATGAGCCTTTGGTGCTGAAACTATGAACCAGCCACCCGATGTCATGACTTCTTGCAAAGTCAGAACTTCGTGCGATTCTGGTTCACAGTTCCAGACCCATAGGGCAGCACACATGTCTCAAACCATCCCTATCCGTTCCAGTCGATGCATTGAAACCCCCAGACGAGAAGAATATTTCCCTGTGGCACTGATCAACCACAGGCTCGAGCGTGGCATCAAATGCGTCCTTCACGGTGAGATCACTCACCTCAGTCGGAGCATAAACAGAGACCAGGAAATGACACCGAAGGAGTGACGAACTTAGTCTCATAATCGCTCATTGACCGGTGTTCCTCAATTATCATTGTATCACTTATTGGACACAAGTACAGCAACTCGTTGGGCATGGTTGTCGGACTCGACCCTGGCCTTGAATTACAATGCTTCGATTGGGAGAGACACAATAATCACAAATTTAATGGCCTAATGCAGCAAAGATAATGTACCTTCCTCAACACACACACACACACACACCACACACACACACACACACACACAACACACAACACACACACACACACAACACACACACACACACACCACACACCACACACCACACACACACACCACACACACACGATGTCAAGAACAGATCTTATATTTTCTTTATTCATCAATCAATCAACCACATAAGAATCACTTAAACCAACCAAACAACAAGAATCACTTGAACAAATCAATTAAAATAACTTGCAATTAAACAACGATAAACTAACAAAACAATAATTCCAACCAGCCAACTAAGCAATTAACCAAACACCCGTCACAGGTCGAACGATTGCAGAGCAATATGACAATCAGTTTCCCTATCTTCAGTCACTCCTGGATTTATACTCATTTTTCGAGAAGTATTCTGAGCAAGGCACATCTCATGGTTAGTGGTCAACTTATTCTTGCACAAAGCACATCTCATGGGTAAGTCGATAAGGATGTGGGTCTGGAGAAGCACCGTATGTGGAAGTCTTTGTCTAGTTTGAACTATCATCAGGGTCCCTATTGTGGAACTCTTACAAGACATTATTCAAACACAGTATATCACTTTGCTGTTCAAGCACGAAAGAAAGGGAAGTTCACTATCCTCCTTCGGTTCTGTAAAATTGGGAAGTGCCTTGAAGAGCACAGTCGTGCGTGGGAAATGAGGAAGTATTCTGTGCACAGTGTTTTTACTTGGCCCATGTCTCCAATAACAATTCATGGTTATATCTTAAATCATCAGAACACTAATAGAACAAAGTTTAGCCAAAAGCAAGCAATAAAGAAGTTTTAATCAAAAGAAGATATTTAAAGTAAGTTTTAAATGAAAGAAAGACAAATCTCCATTTCAGGCTTCACATGGTAACCATCAGAGCGACCACCAACAGTAGGTGTAACCACCCGACACGATCTCCGAACCTCAGAGAGTGCTGCAATACGATGTTCAAACGCTTGAGCTCAAATGATAACAGAGACAGGTGATCATTTAGGGAGAGGACATTGCAGCACCCACCCGAAGAGACGCTCTGGTTAACCCAAGGAGACCGCCGTCTGGTGGACGACACCTCGCACCACTCCGCCACACCACCATCGAACCCCGGTCTCTTGTCGTTTACACTAAACTGTAAGGGAGAAACCGACGTTATTGAGGCATTACATGTTGATCAGACCAGAGCCGAGATCTACTGTTATCTTTAATCTACATACCCCAGAGAGAAGATAACATGATCCTTTCCTGCCATCCGGTCGAGAGTGGAAGTACACTTGTCACACCAAGTTAACAATATAACGACGATCAAACATGAAAATCATCACGTGAGGTGAGATTGAAAAGCACAATAAACTACAGGGGAGCACTCGTATAGAGTGCAAAACCTCGGCGCGCAATACTGCGAGGTCACTCAAGTGAACCTGATATCCTATTCATTCAATTTGACAGTCAACAAGTGCTCACAGAGTTTAGTTTGCAACTTTCCCTTTTACTTTTAACTTTTACATACTCAATTCATCGTCTCATAACTAGATTCTTGAGACAGAAATTGATTTTACGTGGGTATATCCACCTGAAGTTCCAAAATCAGCCGCAATTATAATGTTGGCATGTTTTTTGTTGGAATTCACTTATGAATGTAGAAATGCAAAAAAAAAATCGAAATTTTGTTGAAAAAAAGTTGCAAAATTTTCTGTTTTTTTTTCTTTTTTTTTCTCTATCAATTTTTTGTTTTTTTTTTGGTTGGAAATCACTTATAACATGTAGAAATGCAAAAAAATAAATCGAATTTTTTGAAAAAAAGTTGCAAAATTTCTGTTTTTTTTTTTCTCTAACAATTTTTTTGGGAGGGGGGGGGTTGGAAATCACTTAAAACATGTAGAAATGCAAAAAAAAATTCAAATATTTTTTCAAATGGCGCCATAGCGGCCATATTGGACTTTGGACCAAGTCCAAAATCTAATGGCATGATCCTTGGACCATACCTAATCCCCCACCAAGTTTCGTCGAAATCCGTCGAGGAGTTTTTCCGTAATACTTTTCACAAACAAACAAACAAACAAACAGAAAGGTGTGAAAACAGTAACCTCCGATCTTCGATGGCGGAGGTTAATCAATTTACAACTTGAACAGCACTCGTGGAGCACAAAGTCTCCGCCTTGCACGTTCATTCTGAACAAAATTACCAATGTTAACTGAACACCCCACTATTATGGCCCACTACTATCATGGCCCATATACCCATATCATCCGT
>JAXMNL010000230.1:20063-32236 GCA_035128595.1 Eptatretus atami | reverse complement strand
TACTCTTGTTCTTCATTTCTACGCTTCTTCATTTTTTTTCTTCATTTTACTCTTCTACTTCAATTTATCTCTCACTCTACCATATTCACTATTACTCTCTTTTAGTTTTCTTCTTCTCTATTTTTATTCTTCTTCTTCATTTTACTCTTCTTCATTTTTTTACTTCTTCTTCTTACTTCTTCTTCATTTTTTCTCTTCTTCTTTCTTCTCTTCTTCTGCTTCTTTTTTTACTCTTCTTCTTCTTTTTTCTTCATTTTCTTATACACTCACTTCCATTATATCCATTTTTTAATCTTTTCTTCATTTTTACTTTCTTTTCTCTCTTCATATTTACCTTCTGCTCCATTTTTACTTTCTTTTCTCAATACTCAATTTTTTACTCTTCTTCTTTCACATCGGGTATATTTACTATTGATATTAAAATCTATCGTACACTCTTCTTAATCATTTTTTTTATGCGGTTCTTATCATATTTTACTCTTCTTATTTTTTTACTGGATTATTTTTCTTCAAGTTTTTCTCTTCTTTATCATTTTTACTTTTTCAATTTTTATCTTCTTCTTTCTCTTCATTTTTTTTATCTTCTTCCTTTCATTATTTATCTCGTCTTCATTTTTTACTCTTTTGCCTTTTACTCTTCTTCTTCCATTTGTTATACTTCTCTCATAACTATTTATATATTCGTCTTTTCTCACATTGTATTTAACTCTTTCTTCCATTCATTGTTACTTACTTCTTCGTGTATCACTTCATATATTTAATCTTCATTTTTCTATAACAATTTAGTATTTTTTACTCTTCTTCTTCAAATATGTTATGTTTTACTTCGTTGTCTTCATTTTTACTCTTGTTCTTCTTTTTTCACTCTGTCTTAATCTGTGTTATCATAGTATTTTAATAGTTCTGTAACTCATAATTCTTTTATCGCACCTTCATATTAAGTTTTTCTTAATTCAATTTTATTGAAATCTCTTCTGGTGGTGCTCTGTTGCTAATGTTATCTTTATTTATTATCTTCTTCTTCTATATAATTATAAAACTGTCGCGTACTTGTCACATTTATATTTTTAATACTATATTCTTTTTTTCACTTACTTATGCTATTCTTTCCTTTCATTCTTATTTATTATCGCTTCTTTTTCTCTCATCATATATTATTATAGCATTACTTCTATTCCTACTTTTATATTTTATCTCTGCTTTCATTTTATTACTCTGATAATCTCTTCTTACCTTTCTTATTTTAGGTTACTAAACTTCTTACTTCATTTATAACTTTATTTCTATTCTTTCGCGTATTTTTGATTATCTACTTCATTATTCTTTTAATTACTCTCGTGCAATCTATTGTATATCTTCTTTTCCTCATCTTTATCTCACTCTTTTCTTCTTTTATATGCTTCTTTCCATTTTATTACTCTTGGCTTCTTTGTTAGTTAAACATGCGCGCTCCTAATCTGTTTTGAGTATCATTCGCCTATGTTGAGTATATGTATTTAGAATCTTGCTCTTCTTTGTATGTAACTGAGTCTTTTCTTCTTTTGTAGTTACTAGGCTTGCTTTTTTCTTTTAATTAGGTCCGTCTTCTCATTTTATTACTCGTTCGTTGCTTCAATTTTCATTCTCTTGACATTTTGCGTCAGTGTTTATTAGACGTTCTTCGTTCATTTTATTTACTGCATGGTCCTATTTTATTACTATTCGTTTTTCGCAATTTTATTAATCTTCTTCCTTTTTTATATTCCTCATTCGTTTCTTTTATTACTAGCTTGCTTTCTTCATTTTATTATATTATCTGGCTTCTTGCGTTTTATTACGTTCGTTCTTTTTCTAATTACTTCTTCTTACTTTCTTTTTTTACGGGCTTCTTCGATTGTTTTAGAATGTTATATCCTTCACGATTATTGTTGACTCTTTTCTAATATGTAGATTAGATGAGGCGCGTCATTGGAGCGTTTGTTGATCTACTTATGCTGTGCTTCTTGTTAACTGAGGTGTAGGACGATCCTTAGGATTGCAGTCTTTCAATTACATGGATTTGGCAGAATGTTTCTTAAGTAACTGAGAAGTGCGCATGTACAGCGGCTACTGCGGTTAGCATATGGGGGTGAAGCTTTTGACGGGAGTTTAATCAGGAACTATTCTAAATAGTATTGGAGTGATGCGATTTCTTTAAAGGTTGAATAGTTTGTCGCAGTTGGGAGGGTTACGTGGGAATGAGAAGATTGATTCTAGTTTAATGGGCTATTTTTAGAATGTTTGTTTGTAAGAGTAAGCGGTGGATGGTAATTTGTTCTGTGTCGATGACGAGACTGTTGGAGGTTTGAGATAGGGGGGGGAAGTGCCCGGTATCTTGAGCGGGTCATCGCTATATTGGTCATAAGGGGATAGTGACGAATAAGGTAGAAGTTGTTTTTTTTTTTTTCTTCTTTTCTTCCCTTCTTAAGTTCTTGTTGTTTCGTTGTTCTGTGAGAATGGAGATAAATCGCTATTAAGGACGTGCTGAGTATGGCACATTTTGTACTGCGTGGATAGCACGGACATTGGAGTGTGCGAGAGCGGTGGGAGCTCGGAACGATATAGTAGTTCGATAGGCCTGTGCTTTCGATATGGTTATGGTGTTCAGAGAATACATTGATTTAATATATGGGATTCTTGAATTGCAACGGAGCTTTGAGCTTAGAATCAATGTGGACCTACTCAATTAGGTGGAATTGAACAAACTTGTGGAAGGAGTGGGTATATTGCGCGAAGTCGGTGTGTGATATTTGGTTAGTGCTGGTGTCAAGTGTCTGGCGTTTGGAGAAGAAGATTTTTAAAATTTATTAAATTTTCAATCCAAGATGCAACGAACCACGTGAATCGTTATGAATCGGATAAGGGAATTTAAATTCTGCGGGGTACCATCGGAGTGGTGGATGACACAGTTCGGGGATTGGAGTTTCGTCTTTATCGGTGGAGCTATACGTGCGTATCTTGGTAGTTTGAAGACGGGGGCCGAAGGCAAACAATGTGAATTGGCAGGACGTACATAAAGA
Organism: Eptatretus atami; assembly: GCA_035128595.1. Taxonomy (NCBI): domain Eukaryota; kingdom Metazoa; phylum Chordata; class Myxini; order Myxiniformes; family Myxinidae; genus Eptatretus; species Eptatretus atami. Next base: position 29,198 of record JAXMNL010000230.1, on the reverse strand, counting down.
AGTTGAGATCGGGGAGGGAGCGGCATGCGAGATATTGTTGTAACAGGGGGTGCATCAGGCATGGGGGGAGAGATGTCAATGTGAACTTTTGCGAGTGGGGGTTTCGGGTTCGATGGGCGGGGAGGGATGTTTACCTGTGACATTGAAGGAGATTACTTATTTGTATTAATATAAATTATGTGAGGGAGAATCCAGACAATGAGCCTTCGGGCAAATCCTTATGTGGCCTAGAGGTCATTAGAAATTAACAAGTTTAGTAAAGAGTTCACATGGGTACACTCGATACAAGGAATTGGTCTACTACACCAGAACTCGGCCTTATGGATACAACTGGAGGTCGAGGATGGAGAGGTGACAATAAAATTATAGGTTAGCTTGGTTGACGACACTGGTGGTTGGAGATGGGATAGCTGTCGTGGAAAGCTTTTCGTGTTAATCGTGGGAAAAGTAGGTGGGCGTTATTTTTTCGCTGTTCGTAGTACGCGCGCGAATGGCAGGTGGACTCCGGAGTCAATGGCTAGATAGTGGGTAGTATGTGGTGACATCAGTGAACATGGATATTTGCTAATCGCAGAATGTATGACAAAGCCATACATGGGGGGTGAACAGTATGGGCGAATAGGATAATTTTTGGGACGTTTGGGATGATATGTGGTCGCGAGGTGCGGTTAAGCTTAGGGAGTTGGAGAGGAGGAATGCGGACGTTCCTCAGAGGGTAAAGGCAATTTATGTTAATTAATGTGTTCTAAATCCAACATGGGTGAGGCGAAATGACGCATGGATGTGATCTAGTTTCATTTAGAAGAATATAACGGGGGAACGTGATGGTATTCGCGTACCTTTCGGTGAGGTTTTCAAAGTATGGTATGGGTGGAGTTTCCCTTCATTTGATTTTGAGCCGTCTTGGAGAAGAAGAATGTTTGAAAGGACTTTGTGAGAGGTTAAATCGGACACAAATTACGAAGGATGGCCTTGAGAATTCGGGGAAAAAAAGGAGGCGGACTTGGGAGTTGGGAGGGTGAGAGGGATGGTCAGGACATGAAAGGTCCGATATGAGCGCGTAATATGAAGATTAACGGGATAAATCGTGATAAAGAAGCGACGAAGTTGAGAAATCAATTGAGGGAAGAGGGTTGTGATGGTGTGTAAAGTGTGCAGACGTTTTACGCGCGAAGATGTTTAGGCGGAGGGGGAGGCGAGTTCGGAGAGATAGGAGATGATTGTTAAAGAATTTGATGTGGACTTATGTTCAATCCGAGAAATGGAGGACGAAAGTGGGGGGTGATGAGCTAAGAGAATATGCGCAGTTTAACTATGATCTTGTGTCTCTACGGCCATAGTGCATGCGAATGGAATTACCCGTGTTGACGTTTGTTGGTATTGATGATAGGCTGGGGGGGGATAAGAGTGCCCGTTTTCGTTAGTCACAGATGGCGACGCAAGTACCGGTGAGGGTGAATTGTGAGGGTGTGTAATAAGGGATGATTTCTCTGAGACATATGGAATAGGTAGACTATGGATGTGCGGATGAATAGGAGCAAGAAGGGATGCCTGTGCCATGGTATATCAGATATGGGAGGTGAATGCTGGTGGATTTTCGAAGAGAGAAGTACATTATTGTAAATATGTTTTCATGGTGGAGGGATGCAAATTGCGGTAGCTATGGAGAATCATTCGGGGATGAGGGTCTCAAAGTTATGAATGTTAGCGGAAAACTCGCTCGTAATTTTCGGCCAGTTGGGGTCTACTGTGTGCAATATACTTGGGATGGAGAGAGGATGAACGGGACTTGGGTGTTTTTCCGGCCCTATTGGTTGAATGAAGCGTTCTGGAGAATAGATGTGTTGAAAGGAGAGGTGTGAGACGGTTGTGAAGAATTTTAAGGAATATTATGCGGGGGAGGGAGTGTGGAGCCTGAAGTTTGAGAATAGATGCAGAAGGGTTGTGGACCTCGGGAGTATGTGAGGAACGAGGGGGAAGGGTCATCGTAAGGGCGTAGGACAATTTTAGAGCTGTAAACTCGTTGAATATAGATTCGAACGTATGAGGTAATGTGTGGTGGTAGGAGAGAAGAGTTGCGGAACGTAGTGTTTTCGGGTTTCGATTAGGTGTTTAGTGCGGTATTGGGAGAGGAAATGATGCGTGTTTCTATTTGAAATATAGAAGAATATCCGAAATGACAAAGATGGGTGTATGCGCGACTGAAGCGAGTAGAGTGGAACGGGCTTATGAGATCATAATTAATAGCGGACTTGGTGTGTATGTGTATTTTACTTAGTCGTAGGTCGTAGATGGATTGCTGTAGTGAATGATGGCGATGAGAGATAGCTAGAGGGGGAGGTAGGATTTTTATCTGCGGAGCATGGCACTTGGGAGTTGGAGGGTGGAAGCGTTTGTACTGAACGATTTTGAAACCGGCGAAGCGCTTGACGATGAACTCCGAAAAAATAGCTGTTCCCTTTGAAGGAGCTTATTCAAAGTAGATAAGCGAAAATTTCCATTGCAGAAAAATGAGACATGAGTGGAGAAATAGATGGAGGGAATAAACAAAATACCTCGTTTCAGAGAGTACAAGAGGTCAATGTTTTTCGGTTTTATTTAAGATCGGCGGCCCGTACAGTGACCTATGGACGTACAATTACATTAGTTTGTATCAAAAGGAGATACATACTATGAGTGAAACAATTTTTTTGTTGTGTCGATTCGAGGACTTTCCGTTCTGAGAAATGTTTTTAAAGCGCGAAAGAAACGCAAATGCCGGCGGAAAAAGAATAATAATATAAAACTAATAATGAAATAAAACCCGAAGAAAAAGCATAGAGGGTTCATGTATGAATGCAGGGTACCTAGATAAAACAACAGGAACACTAAGATATTCGACAGGACAGGAGATTGTAGGTGGCAGAAGAGTGTCCAGAGGAAATTAATAATATACAGTTATCTATATATATATATATCGTAGGATAGTATGTCGGTAATGGATGGCGGTTAACTTTATAGGATAGTTGTAATGATATTATGAGAGGGATGGATGCGGATCTATATGGATATATGGGTGGTATATTTTTATTTTCAGCTGGCATGGGGATTATTATTGTTTGCGTGTTATAGAAAAATGTCGGATGTATAGAAATGTTTAGGCGATATTGGCGTGGCGAGGTGTGGGAGCGTTGCTATTAAAGATATGAACATGTGAAAATGGCCTGAAAGGTGAATGGTTTGCCCATACTTGGATTTGGAGGGGAAACATATAACTGTTTGAAATTAATTGGTAGCGAATGGTGTGTGCCTAACTGCGCAAACAAGAAGTTGAGATCAAGGGGAGGAGGAGGCATGCGGCAGATGTCTAGCACTCTCGCAGCTGGGAGCACAGCATACGTGGGAGTTTGGGGCAGCTCGCGCAATGCATGCTTCGCTATGTCGAGAGCTGGAGGGAGGATTGTGGACGGGTTGTGCAAGGAAATTAGATTAAATTGGACAGTATTGAGTATTGGCAGAGCTTTTGTCCAGGGACATTGGGAAGATGAGCAAAGGGTGGATGGAATAGATCAAATCAAGGAGAGGAGGAAAAAGAGTTGTGTCGAGAGTCTGCAGGAATTGGCAAATTGAAAGACAAGCAGACATTAGATGTTACAGCCAGAAACTTGATCAGGGTGTGCGTTGTGCACAGAGACAGTTATGGCGAAGATGGTTCTGGAATAGAGGAAACAATTAATGTGGTTTGTGACATTTTCTCATGTTAGATTGCTCTGGACGGGTTGAAGAAGATGTTGGAGAAGAGTTAGCATTACATTTATTCGTGTCATATCGTTCTCTCGCGTAACTTTGTACAATACACTCTTTATGCCAGATTGGAAATCCGAGATGCATCTTATTTGTGAGACAAAGGAGTTCCTCAGGATGGTTTAAAGTGACGTGCTATTCAAAGTGAAAGGGAGTAGAAACGGGGCAATTAGCCGTAGAAAAACGATGGAGGCGGTTTATGTCGGCATATATTCCTTCTGCCCAAGCTCAACTATTAACGATGTATCGGGCTATGGTCGGTAGGTGGTATTTTGCTAAGACTCTTAACCAAAATTAATGGCGCTTATTGTTTCTCGCAGGTCACTCACTACTGGACTAATTCGGGTATCGATAAGCGAAGTCTTTTGTCAATTAAATGGCGCTCCACTACTTAATTACTGTTAGAGTAAATAAAGTTTATTTTTCATCTACACACAAGAGTTTGACTGCTTTCTTTGCAGTTTTTTTGGTGTTGACTCTAATTCGTTCAATATTGTGAAAAATATTTATGACGAAGTTTGGAGGTGGAGAGTGCAGTAATCAATACTAGGTCATCAGTGATCATTCACAAAATCTTCAATCAATATCCTCATCGTCATCACAAAATGTAAAAAGCACATTCAAAAAATTGACTGTTCACAAGAAATTGCAAAACCTTTTCCGTTAAGCCAATGCGCCAAGGAACATTGGGAGTATAATCTGGCTGAAGACTACATGATACCCCCACACACCAACAGAATGAAACGACACAAACAGAGGATGCAACCAAACAACGGAACTCACGCAATTCACCATATAACACTTCCGCAGTGTTCTTATTTTTAATGAAGACCCCAAAAAAAATCCAATTTGAATGAAGTGATGCTATGCTTCTTTCAATGTTCAACTTAAATTAGTCTACTATTAGGTTAAGATGCATTTTATAAGAGTGAGTAAGGAACACAAGTTTGTGGTTTTTTTTTTTTTTAATCAACCATATTTAAAAACAATCAGTATGTTCTTTTGGGTGGATCCAGGCTAGAGGCTGATGCGTGAAACAAAGATTGGCTGTTGGCCGGCATATCTGCATTGAGAAATCATTGAAACACAACCGGCAGATACACAACACACTAAAGGAAGAGCATCCTCGAGTAAGTGACGTGCTTCTTCACTCAAGTGGGCAGAGAGCTATCAGTTGAAGAAAAATTGGTTGGAGAAACGTCCATTTGCTCTTGTCTAAAGATCATTGAGGGAGCTTTTAAGACAGGACTTGTTGTATTTTTAAAATAATATAAAAGAAAAGGCTATAAAGAAAATAATCAAGACAGAACTAAACGATAGAGACTTTATGAAGGGCTTGTGGATTCAGAATCTCGTTAGGACAACAGGTGATAACTGCCGTGGTCTTCTTGATGCTGATGCAAAAGTCTACTTGGATCTACTTCGATTATAGGTTCTTCTCAAATGGATATGAATAGTGGGAACGATGACCTGCAGCGTCGTGCTAAATCGCTATGTTCTAGGTGCGAGGACTGGGAGCACGGTCAGGTTGATCTGGGTTTTTAACTTCTGGTAGTTCATTTTGTCGTGAAACCTTCAGCATGCAGAAATGCAGAAAGATCTTCTTTGGAGCTCGGACTGTAACGGTTAGGCATAGCCAGCCAATTAGGCTTTATAAGCTGGTCAATTTCTCTGACAAGGCAGCTTTAATTGGACAGTTTTTGGTGTGTGTTTACAGTTATTTGTTTCCTTGATTTGCCTGTGTGGGAGAACCTTTCCTGTGTGTGGAGGCACACAAAACTTTGAACCGTGGAACTTACGTGATTTGACCTGGTTAGAAATTTGCCAAAACAAAGAAAGGAAGACCCACAGCGTCATTTTTTTTTATTTTTTTTCATTAATTTGAATTGGGCGCCAAGAGCGGAAGCAGGAGAGAGAGGCGTAATGTCCTGCCACCGTCAATATACCGGATTTCTGGTTACCCAGAAGGCACAGCAGAACAGAGGGAGAGAAACGACCAGAAGAGCGGTTATAGCTTAACGTGGCTCATAGCTAAAGTTAGGTGATGTGTGAGGGGCTCTCGAGGTTCCTCTGCATGCAAGCTAGCTTGTTGCGCTTGCGAAGCATAAATTAACGGCGTGGAGATTTCGCCATGTCTGGAGGACAATATAAGCAGCTGCGACTGGAGGATCTTCAAGCTGTCAGTGAAAAGCTGGCCTGCAGAAGCTCTTGAAGCAGTGGCTCGGGTGTTTGGTTCTGATCAAAGCCTTCTCTCGGGAAAAAACGTGGAGGAAACAAGGATATCAGCCTCGTCTCGTCCACCATGAGCGTCTCAAATTGCTCCTCCTCAATCGTCCTCCGGAGGGGACCCGTCCACATCATCTCTCTCCCCTTGTCTCTCACTCAATCAGGCCGCCCCATGCCTCCAGGGTCTCTGCAACTCCCAAACGGGCGCCTCATCGTCCTCCGTCTGCGGTGACTCCACAAATTGTCATCAGGGGGAGGCGTCGCAGATATACTCCTCGCTTTCTCTCATCCTCACACTCAGGCCGCCCATGCTCAGGCTCTCTGCAAACTCAATGGAGGCGCCCTCATTCGTCTCTCAGTCTGCGGGTCCTCCGCCATCGTCATCCAGGGCGGAGCCGTCGCCAACATATATTTCCTCCTTTCTCTCAATCTCAATCAGGCCCACCGCCTGCCCCACGTGTCTTCTGCAACTCCAACGATGCGACTCAAATCTCCTCGTGCGTCTGCGGGTTGCTCCACCAATGTTCAGGGGGGTGGGCGTCCGCAAGATTATCCTCGCCTTCTCTCAAGTCCTCCAATCAGGTCCCGCCCCATGCCCAGGGCTCTGCACCCACAACCGGAGCGCCTCATTGGTCCCTCCGTCTGCGTCCCGCAATGGTCATCAGGGGGGGGAGCCGTCGCGCACGTTCTTTCACGTCACGGCAGCTGCAGGAAATACTAAAAGGGAATACGCATCATCATTCCTAACCAGTCTCCCTATCTAATTATGTACAATTGTAATCTTCCCCTTTAGAAGGACATTTACTAACAATCTTCACCACTAATCCCGACTTCATTAATCGAGATCTGGTACATCGAACACATGATACTAATTAAACAATCCCTAATACTCTTTGATGCTACCCACCCCCCGTAGACGTACAATTATATATGAAATTTATTAATCCTTCATAATAAATAAATGAACAAATAAGAATTTACGTTTGGTGAACCTAAATGCATAATTTTAATTCATCCCAATCTCATTGTTAAAGGATATTAAAAATTTCAGGATCCGATCCACATCCTATCCTGACCAGCAAATGTGCGTCGCCACGCCCACGTTCTTGGGCCGGTCCCTCAATACACAAAAATATTCACAAAGGTGAAGAATAGATAAAAATTCCAGTCGGCCGGAGCCGCATCTTACCAAATTCGAATCAATTCATCCTTTGTCAGCGCAACTGTCCCTCGTCAACACTTTTGTCCTCTATACGTGCACCATTTTTATGAGATAAGTGCCACAGACAACACAGAACAAACACGACCGGAGTGAAAAAACACAACTGCATCCCCACCTTCGTGGAGGCTGCTAAATGAATTAAAACTTTCTCCCAAAAGGTAACCATCTTACCTGCAGTTTGCAGAAAGGCTCCAGTTTGTGTGTTTGCAACCACCTGCATAGGTTGGGGGATGTCGAGGAAGGTCCCGTGTACATGTTCAATCACACCATTTCTATATTCAAACACAATAATCCCCTTCCTTTGTCGGTTGTGATGCATTCCCTTGGCCACACTTGCAAAGTAATAATATTTTTATGCAAAAAGATAATTTTATATATACTCGTATAAAAATTGAACAGGTTTATAATAATTAATTTGAAATATCAAGGAGCACTGGAACAGATCATGATGTTTCTGTCGCAAGAGGGCGTTATTTTAAACACAGCGTGTACAAAACTGAAGCCCCGCTGAGCCGTCAGGTGTTCCTTATCTTCTTTATTTATATCCACTACGATATAAATGAAACATCATTAACTCTGCGTACGTTGCTCATGTCATGTTGCAGCAATTTTCTCGGGGGGTCTGCTGGCTATATAATGCACGTTAGTACTGGATAACTGGCAAAAGTTTAGCAGTACGCCTTCCTTGCAACGTGGCTCAGAGTAACGTGTAGATCAGAATTGGTCTTTGCTGCTCCTAATTTTGCTGCTCGGGAGCTGGTCTGGAAGGAACGCCAACATTTATTTCCGTCGTGTTCGGTTTCATGTGACAATACAGGGCTCATCTGGTCTCATACAGAACTGCGTGTTCCTCTGCAGAGGGCTCGCACTTCGGCACTCGGGATCTCACACTGGACCGTCTGTCCTTCGCGATATTTTCTGGGTCAGGTTTCACCTCCTCATTGGCGGATTAAACAATTAACACCCATAAACATTTGAAACTTGCCGGGATTTCGTCAATAATTAATATGCATGTTTCTATTATTTTCCTCTGAGGCTTCATGAAAAGCTCTCTCTCTCTCTCTTCTCTCCTTCTCTCCTCTCTCTCCTCTTCTCTCTCTCTCTCTCTCTGGTCTCTCTCTCTGGTCTCTCTTCTCTGTCTCTTCCTCTCTCTGTCTCTCTGTTCTCTCTCTCCGTCTCTCTGGTCTCTCTCCTCTCTCTCCCTCTCTGTGTTCTTCTCTCTCCTCTCCTCTCTCCTCTCTTCTCTCGTCTCTTCCCTCTCCCTTCCACCTCTCTCTCTCTCTCTCTCTTTGTCTGTCCTCTCTCCTCAAAGCACACACACGCAAATCAATACCATAAAAACCAAAAATTAAACGATTGAGAAAGCAATGGAGCCTATGGAACAACCACTGTATGCAGCACTTCGAGGAAATATCGAAATACCCAGGGGTTGAAATGCGTTCAGGATTTCCAGGTGCATACTTTCAGCCCTCCTATTTGGCCTGGCGTGGATCCCCACTTCAAGAACTCATCAATGAGAAGACATGAACATACCCCAACATAATAAAAGATGGTCCAAAGAAAACATTATCTGGTACACGTGGATGATTAGCATCGTTAATAAAATGAAGAAGAAGAGTAATAAAATGAGGAAGAAGAGTAATAAAATGAGGAAGAAGAGTAATAAATTTGAAGAAGAAGAGTAAAAAATGAAGAAGAGTAAAAAATGAAGAAGAAGAGTAAATAATGAAGTGCAAAATAAGACATGCTAAAAATTATGACATCACAAGTCACATTGTGTGGCGGCCATCTTGGACAGAAAAACGCACCTTTTCCGATTAATACTAAACTTCAAAGATGTGTTCCAATACACGGTTTGAAGCAGAATATAAATTTGTGATGTCATAGGTCACATGGTTCGTCAG
>JAXMNL010000230.1:0-19782 GCA_035128595.1 Eptatretus atami | reverse complement strand
ACGTTGGATTCAAGAACAATATTAAATATCGTTTTCTCCTGAACCACTTATCCTATCGACGCAAAACTTTGCGACCATCATTGAAGTCTCACGTCGTATCAAAGGCGTCGTATACGGGTACCCGGTCATCACTGCCAGCAGTTATAAAGTGGCAGTTCAGTTTAATTGAATGGCCGCCACAATGTACGATGTAAAAAAAAAACCGTCGGCATATAGTAAGCCTCTTATTTATCTGTCCAATTTGAACAAACATGGAATGAATGCGAAGAATGGTTGAGGACGTTTTCCACTCGAGTTTTTTTTTAAACTAAAATGGCCGCCAGCACACCTTCGGCCAATATCTTGATTAATCACAAAAAAAGTTAGGCTCCAATGTATGCCATTGTGGACGTGCTTGTCCAAAGTGAATAAAACAGACCATCCAGTGGAGAATGGTTGGGACACGTTAATGTAACATAATGGCTACCAGTGGACCATCTTGGATCTATCTCGATAAAAACTGACATCATAGTAACCATCAATATTATCGTGTGCCATGTTTTAAACAACACAGTAAATGTATGTCGAGAATTGTTGAGGATGTGTTCAACACCGGGTGCTTGACAACTAAAATGCCACCATCCGCCATATTGGATCTGATGTTAAAAAAAACTATGATATGCACATGTAAACACATCTGTTGTCTTCTCCAAGTATATAAAATCGTCATAATTTCGAGATATGGCTGCGATGCACAACGCATCACAGATCACACAATACACCTAATCTGGGCAATAAAGTGAATCTGGATCAATGAAAGATAAGTTTGTTCGCACTTCATGGTGGAATCCTCTGGAGCTATCTATCCATACCATCCCCGAGCAGTTTGTTTTAAAAAATCTTATCATGGTCGTTCCACATCAATACTTTGCACTCAACAAAGTACCTTTAAATTTAACTGGTTAATTAATGTTAGTTCCATTGATCATCGGTGTTCTGAAGCTCCTGAAAATGCCAAATTGCATGGAATGTCCTCCCACACAAAGATCCAAGTGAGACGACATTCTTAACTGCGACAAAGCCAGATCACCTACGTTCAGCACAATGAGTCAACAGAAGTAATCGACGGTCAACTAAGCAGTCAACGAAAGGTCTACATAGACATCTCCGCACAGATGCCACTGCCCCCGCACACACACACACCTCCTTTAAAAATACCACAACATTCACAACACTAAGGAGTAATGTATTATTACATACGAAAGTATGAGAGAGTTTTGACCCCAACGCTATCACTCGATAGCTGAAATTGTACTTAACTACGCCCCATAGATCCCTGATATGAAGCCATCTTAGACTTGTTTTAATTCCCAAATCGGGGGATAGAATGAAAACAAAAGGAAAGATGTTTTGATGCCAACCAAACTTTGAAAATGTTTAAGCTAACAAAGTCTCACATGTCTTCAACAGTGCAAACAAAGCAAAAGGACTTTTGAATCATATACAGTCATAAAAAGCACAGCAAAGAGTACCAATGATTTACCGTTATGGTGATGCCACATCTTTAATGGAATTCGGGGTAGGGTAATCCCTGCCTTATTTCAGCCCAGGGAGTTCTTATGTGCCTATATGAACCCCCACAAATGATCAGCCACAGAGGAACATCCTGAGCCAATAAGATGACACTTAATTTCATGCATCACATCTCGTTGTAAGAAAGCAAATGCTTGCAAAATCCCCATCTAAGCCCATAAAAAAGTAGACATGGCCTAATACATGGCATGGGACAAACGGTGCCTCCAGAGTTCTAAAAGTTTCCAGGACTTGCCCCACGATTGCCTGCCGTTTTGTTAATCACAGATGCATGCAGCACAGATAAGTGATTCATCGCATCCCTCCTGCGAATCGCAATGAGTCATCTATTAGCAGAAGTCCTATTTTTTCCCTAGCAGCACTTAGACCTGGTGCCAGTTTTGTAATAAATTGCCAATTACCAAACAGCTTACCCAAGTTCAAATGAATGAGCCAGACATCATCATTGGCACAGTATAAAGACACCATGTTCAAACAATAAACCTTGAGCCATCCAAATCAGACTAGCCATCAGCGATGTAATAAATATTCAGGTGGTGGAAGGGAAGACCAAGAGTGGCAAGATGGTGTGCAGAAAACTGAGCAAGAAACACAACATGAGAACTGATTTTGAATTTGAGTGGATGGTATCGTAACAAATTGACCAGGAAAAGAGTAACACAGAAAACAGAAAATACAGAGAAAAGTTTTGTGTTAATCTGGCCACTTGTGTTTATTCTCATTGGTTGTACCACCCTCCCTTTCAATTCACCAACTCCATTCCATATCCTAATACATGCAGAATTCACCACCTTCGAAACTGTACCTTCGAGGCTCTGACAACTGCCCCCATCTATACTATAAAAGAATGAAGTTTGTGTGGTGTGTCAGTGTGTAAGATGGTTGTCTCTCCATACACTCCAAACCAAAAAATCTAGCAACCCTAAACGCACCTAATACTAAAAAAACTCCAAGGAATCAGGATGAAATGGTTTGGGTTATTAAAAACACCTTTTGAAGAAATTAACTGCATTATAATTATATCTATCAGGCCAATCCTCGCCACCTCTGCTCTCTAGTCGTAGCGTTCCCTGGAACTCGCTGGGCTGAGCCCGCCATGCTTTTGCCTGCTCAACTATGCTGACTTTGAAAACACGCTGCGACAATATTCTTACATAAAAGATTTTTTTCCTTCCTCATCATATCGAATCTTGTCATCATAAGCTACAATCGGTGTAGACTCACTTTGTAGTCTATAGTTCTAATCGCAGCTGGAGAAATTCTTGCACTATTGAGATGAATTTTCCACATTATCCTAACTCTCACCGGACAATTGAAGTATATCATGGAAATTATTTCGCTTTTTAGGTCGTACGCGATAAAAGCGTCGAAATCTGTTGAAATCTTGATAATTTAAGAAATAAAGAGTCTTAAACTAACCGATATACCTATTTTTATTAAGCAAGCAAGGCTATGTTCCCTTACCATACCATACACAGAAAATTGTAATTCCCAAAGCAATTAAACTATCTTTTTCAACTGTTTGGATAATATATTCGAGTGAAAAATTAACCAGCCATTTAGCTGAATGATTAAGCATTCCTGCAAAACTATATGCCTCTCCCAAGAGGCTGCATCCATGCGTCTGTCAGATCTGTGCTCATATTTTTGGATGTTTGATGTCTTCTACAGGGAATCAAAGGAAATTGGTAAAAATGGACGTTTAAAAATAAGTTTCATGATTGTGCAGACCGCAACCGTGGACATGGACTGCTGCACAGATAGCAGCAAAATGGCGATTTTTCTGTAATGTTATTTCACAGTGCGATTGATCTTTGCGATTATCTCCAGGGCTTTTCTGCATTAAGCTGCAGCTCTTTATGGATAAGACATTTTAATTTATTAATTCATTAATATTTAATTAATGGTACATCGGTGAAGCAGCTTTAAAGTTATAAGGGATCTTTAATGGTATAAGCGACAGCTGGCAACTATTCAGTTAATCACCGATTTAAATAGGAGTTGCTTGCATGAGTGCTTAAGCAACTTGCCGAAGCCCCATTGCTGAACACGGACGGCGCTAGGTCATTCTGAAGCAAATTGTTCACTCCTGCGGACGTTTTGCCATTCCACGTCATTCAGAGTGAGTTGGTTCTGCATACACTCAAACCTGGTGAGTGGTATCATGCTCTGAATAACTGAGTGAGTGGTTTGTGCTCTGTCACCTGAGCGAGCTGGATTCGTGCCCGTCACGGCTGATGAGTGATTTGTGCTCCGTCACCCTGAGTGAGTCGGTTTCGATGCTCCGTCACATCTGAGACAAGAGGGGGGGGGGGGGGGGGGGGGGGGGGGGGGGGGGGGGGGGGGGGGGGGGGTGGTTCGTGTTCCATCACCCTGATCGAGTGGTTCTGCCTGTCACCTGATGAGTGGTTGTGCGCCGTCACCCTGATTGAGGGTCGTGCCTCATCACCGTGTGAGTGGCTTTCATCTTCCATCACCCTGAACGAGTGTTATCCTCCTCATCTGATAAGTTGTTAATAAAAATAACACCCGATTAAAGCCATTTGCCCATATAATGTTTTCTAAATACTGAGCAATTTTTCACAGCCTCCACACGCAGCTTTTTATAAAGATAAATGGTTTGCAGCATATCCCTGAAAACTCTGTAAAATGCGACGTTGTTCTGGTGAAAGCTAATCAAGTTTTCTGGGTGGTACAGCAAGTACACAGTCGTTTGATAACACCTGTACTTCAAACCTGCTGATGCTGAAAAATTATGCTGAATTGCCAATGCTCGTGTGTTGTGTGTGTGTGTGTTGTGTTGTGTGTGTGTGTGTGGTTTGTGTGTGTGTGTAGTGTGTTTTGTACCTTAAGCATAACATATTATTTCTGCTCACACTCCCATAACCCCATCTCAATCTCCATACTGCTCTACCTCCTCCCAATACATTGCAGTACCTTCTCCCACATCTTCTCTCTCCCTCTCTCTCTCTCGTCCTCTCTCTCTCTCTCTTCTCGATCTCTCTCTCTCTCTTTCTGGCATATCTGACAGGTGTTATGTCTGCACGTTGTTCAACTCTGGACTCTCGGCGGTATTCATCTCCGGAACTGTACGGGCGGTGTTCATCCCGGATGCATCCGGAGTGTCGTTCAATGCATCCGGACAGATTCGTCCCGACGCGTCCAGGTGGTGTTGTCTCCGGACACATCTGGCCGTGTTCGTCTCCAGACTTATGGCGGCTGCTAATCTCGGACTAGCTTTTGGGGGTGATGTTCAATAAAAGATGCGTTGAGTGGTTTCATGCTCCGACACGTCCAGAAATGTACTTCTCCGAGCCATACGGGCAGTGTTCGTTCCCGGCATTCCGGCATGTTTCGTCTCCGGGCGTTTCGTCTCGACGTGTCTGCTGTGGTTGTTTCTGGACGTACGGGCAATGTTTCTCATGACGCGTCTGGGCGGGTTCGTACTAGACGCGTCCGGCAGTATTTATGTCCTGGACAGGATTGTCTCAGGCCGTTTTATAGTAGTCAGGTAGAAAATATTCAAACATTATTTAATTTTCCATCTCCACTGTTATTCTCTGCAGAATCTTTGAAGAATGTATCGAATCATAATTAATGCTTCCACACACTCCGCACTTCTCTCCTCTCACCTCACCCTGTCTTAACCGCCTCCCCACCCTCCTCACCCCCCTCTCCTCTCTCCTTTCCCCTCCAACCCTTCACCTCCACACTCTCTTCTCCCCACCTCTCTGTTCCCTCTCCCACCTCTCTTGCCTCTTCCCACCCCCTATCCTCCCCAACCTCTTTTCTCTTCCCCCTCTTTTCCCTCGCCCAAAGTATTCACAGTGAGCGACGGGTGATAGTTTGCTATTCCAATAATATGATCCTGACTGCTGAGGCTTGGAGTGATGTGCAGGGAGATCTTCCAGGTGTAGCCTCTCAACCAACCGCAGGAACAGAATGCAGCAAGAACCCAGGACAGGGGGCAAAAAGCGAGTGGAAAGGGTCAATGACAACGAAGCACCAAGAAAGCAACGACCTGGAGGATGTTTCCCAAAGTCAACACCTATGGTACTGAGAAATTTTCAGACATGGGGGCCAAGGGACATCCTAATCTCCAGGACATAATTCGAGCAGCTCACCCATATCCCTCCCCCCCTCACACCCTCTCTCTCCCCCCCCCTCCTCCTGCTCTCTTCATCGACTCCTCTCTCTCCCTGCTGTTCCTTTCCATCCCCTCTCTCCTTTCCACACTTGCCAACTCTGATACATTCAAAACAGCGAAAAATGTGGTTATCATATCGCCAACTCTTCATTGGGACTTTGGCACAAGCTGAGGAATCGAATAATGTGAGGATACTTTGAGACTCGAACTTGAGACTTGCCCTCATAGACTTTTAGACTTACTTGAGACTTGGCTCAATTGGACTGTTGAACATCTCTGTGCAGATGGCAGATCTCCTCGGTAACCAGTGTCCCTTTGGGTGGGTGCCTGGAATGTCTGACTCCAAAGAGAGGATGATCAACTTGTTTCCGCTGTCATCTGAGCTCCAGCATCTCACATCAAATACAAACGTTCGGAGATTTGAAGAATCTGTAAAGGGCAAGCATCAACCTCTGGTCAATTCATTATTGTCCATACTAACAGAGGAATCAGACATAGTTCCTCAAGCCATGTCCATCATTGTGCTGCATTTATAGTGGAGGTCGTGAGTATGCAGAGGATCCTAAAGTGATGGCCAGTTACTTTGAGCGGCTTTTACCAGCCTGACCACCAGCTGTTGAGGTTGGAATGTTAGGATGTTACTCGTCGCTATTGCTGACACTGACCAATCAACTAAGAACCACCTTCGTTGTGGAAAAACGGTAGTCTGCGGTTGAACATGTGAAAGTGGGACAAAGCTCTGGACATTGTGCACCGCTGAACTTCTCAGGGCTGGAAAACATACTCATTTATTGCATGCAGTCCTTGTGCTCTGTTGGAGCAACTGCATAATCCACAACGGCTGAAGAGGGCCCATTGTTATCCCTCTCTGAAAGGGAATAGATGAATCACTAAGATTGCAGCAACAACTATCAAGAGGGACGCTGCTCCATGTCGGGAACACTCAGTAATTTGAATAAGTTTGCACTGATCTGCTTGAGACCAGCATACAGCAGATCCTGGCTTTCACCAAAGAGGTCAACGATGACATATCGCTGCTCTTACAGGTCCTTACCGACACATAGGCAAGATTATTCAGCAGAAGCTGCTGCAGCCTATATTGACTCCACAAAGTATTCAATTCAGTGATGGGAATGCCTCCTGAGGATCCCGCTTTGTGGTGTGTTACCAATTTGATCGATCTGATTTTATGATATTATCTGTACTGAGAGGCCTGTGAGGTGTGTGGTTCCATCTCTGACTTATTTCCAGTTGTTGCGGGAGTTCTTCAGGGATGTACCGCCTCGCACACTTTTTAACAGCACTTGTAACAGACTGGATTCTGGGAAATGTCAGTAGAGATCTAACGGATGCATCATTTGGGATGTCAGATCTCTGACCTTGATTTTTCCAAATCCAGGCTTTCAAGACATATTCATATATATATATATATATTGGATGCCTCTACAGTCTTTTTGACTTCTGTAGACAGTTGCTGTTATCAGAAGGAGATTACTTCCCTTGACAGGACATCTCATGGACTTCGCATGTTGTAATTGCGAGGTCGATACATCATCTGGTCGCCTGGAATCATAGATTCACTGGACATGGTGTGGTGCATGGTACCTGTGCAATGGAGGACGAGGGCCGACGTCTTAAGTCCTTGGTGCTTCCAGTTTTGCTCTACAGTATTGTGAGACTGACCTTGACAATGATTGAGACAAGAGATTTACCTCTTGGTTCAAGGTCTCTTCAGAAGAATCCTCCACTATTGCTGTGACTCTGTGTTATGAGCATTCTGAGAGAGACTCGATGAGATTTGTACCTGTATAGGCCAATGAATGTCAGCTGCCTAGGGTATCTGCCTGGGGATGTCTTGACAACAGCCCCTGAGTACCGGTGGAAAGTGACTATGGTGACACACTGCTCGGCGCATGGTCCCATTCCTGACTGACCTGATGTAAATCAACTGCTCAGAGAGGTTCTGGGCTCAGGCAAACTCCATACATTGGAGATTCCCAGATAATATCCCATATCGGGACATTTGAATCAGCACTCAGTTAAAATGGAGATTCTTCAAATCCTCGAAAAATTGTGGCGATTTGTGAGGCACATCTATTTCAGCAATCTTTTCTATTTAAATATTATTATCTCCACTCTTTGAAAAATTACAGGTATATTTAATCAGATTCATGCTCGCCGTACATCACACTATTCCAAAATGTCCTGCAAAATTCAAACTGAAGTAATGACACACATGGCAAGAAGGTTCTTGTGAACTTAAATGCATTCATGCACATTTTGAATTAAATGTGTATGTGGGAAAAACTACATGCCCAGACTAGGAATTGAATACCAGTCTTCTGGAAAGACCTTCCAGTGCTCCTGCCATTGACTATCTGAAAACACACAGTGAAATATACAATCTCCACATGCAGAGCGCATATTAGATGCTAGTAGTGTGCATCTATAGTGGGGAAAACCCTCTCGGCACAACCCTTGCTGCTCCGTTTAGGCAGCAAGTGTCAAACAGCAGCAGGGAAAGAGAGTGGCATCAATATGTAAAGGATGCAATCAGCAATTCTGTGGTTCTAGATACTGAGTTTGTAAACGCACTGTACACGTTCCAGGATGTGGGTTCTGTGTCCTGGTATCAACATGTATATTTTCTCCCACATATACATATCTTTATTCCCTGTTCATTTTACATTTTTAAATGTTTTTATCAAACAATATACTAATTATATCATAGTCAAGCTTGTGGAAGAGTGAGAACAAATAACGATCGGATGCATCATAACAAAAGGAACAGCAGTGGAAGGGAGAAAATAATCAGAGAACCTGAATAAAAGGGATGCAGGTACGACCCACCACAGAGAATGCAAAGGGTGGAAAAGATCACAGAAGCAAGTTTTGGGAGGGTGGGGAGGTAAGGGTGTCAAAAAGATCATGGTTGGATGGGGGATGAATTTGAGAGAGGTGGGACAGCCTGTTTGAAGACTGAGTGGAAGAAATGAGATGGAAGGAGAGTGTGGAAGCTGGTTCCACAGTAGGAAAGAAGAGTAACAATGATGGAGGTGAGCAAGTGGATCAAAATGGCAGTTTCACTCATAGGGGGTTGGCTGGTAAGACGATGTGCATCGTGTAGATATCGGGGTGGGGGGAGGGAGGACAGAGCAACGGAGAAGGGCAGAGAACAATACTAGAAAGGGAGGCAGAAAAGACCGAACGCCACCGAACTGTCGATCATGGCAAAGTGATAAATGTCAACATGAGCAACGTGTAAGCAGGGCACCCGTCCAAAGGGAGAGCATATTCCATCAGCTCGAATGAAAGCCTGCAAGGTGAAAGGATCTCACTTGCCGAGGAAGTGCTTCAATAATGGAGGATGACAAGTCGCATCTGCTTAAAACACAAAGCTCTTAAGAGAATTGTTGGCTGAAAGAGTGAGACCCAAACTTTTGTGTGAAGAACTTGTTTAAGGGTTGTTGAGAAAGAATCCAGTAGGGTTGCATACTGTCTTTCGAGAGAAGAGTGAGTGTCTGTGATTACAGGTTAAATATACATTCCAAGTGTTTGACCAGTTTGTGGTTGTCAGGTCTGACGAGAAAAGAGCGTAGCCTTTGTCGAATGATGAGGGAATGTAATGGCAGAGAGTGGGAGTCATCAGCAAAGGATGAATAGAGGATTTTCTAGATAGTCAAGAGAAGATTTTTTTAGGAAACACTGTTGAGGCTCGTACTGAAGAGCAAGGGGGGGGGGTGGGGGAAAGGGAAGGGAAAAAACAGTGGGAACAGAGACTGAGAGATCTGTGAAAGGCAGAGCGATGAGGGCGGGGGTATATACGGGAAACAAGATGAACACTACAGGACTCTTCATGCCTCATAACGACAGGGGACTTCAGGTCCCCTTACACACAGGCGACTTTCAGAAGGAAGCAGGGAATTTGAAGGAGGTGGTTTGGGGTGTAATTAATCGGGTAAAAAAGATGCGTGGATTTGTGGGGGAAGTAGTTCCATCATGATAGAACTATTCGGAAGGATGAAGCCTACAGCACAAACCTAGTACTCCAGCCTTGCAGGGAGAGAAGAGAAGAAAGATTTAATGATAAGCACGTGGCTATGAGAATGGAGTGTCAGTAAATCTGGGTGCCAATAGATGACATAGACAGTGGTTGGCCTTGGAATGCATAGACAGAGTTGGAGAGAAAAGGGCGGGATGCCAGATGTATGTGTACTCGAGACATCTCAGAAGAGACGGCCCTGATCTTATTCTGATAAAAGACGGTGTCTAATACATACTGGGAGCGGAGAAGCAGCAAGTTCACAGAGATGATCCTGGAGTGAATGAGATATTGAATGATCTGAGATGAAGCTGTTTGTGAGAAAAGAATAATTTTTGATATCAACTGCAATGATGGTCCATGAACATTGCTGAAAGTTTGGAAGAGCTTAATTGGCGTCATTAAAGGATTCAAGTTTGCACCTTTTCTATGCATGCTGTGATGCTGGCTGACTTACAAGCAATGGAGGATGACCGGGGGCAAAATTGATAGGGTGAAAAGGAGCAGAGAGAAGAGGTACAAGACAGCAGACGTGGGTTTAATGACTGTGAGCTGATGTCTTCTGGTACAGTTGCCAAACTCAAGTTGAGGGTTGCCAGAACTTTTACCACATTCTCAGTCAAAAGACACAGAGTCCTAGGAGCATTGGGTATAACGGGAAGTGTATTGGTACCTGGAGAGATGGGTGTGAAAACCTAGATTTAAGTATACAAGAGTGAGCTTCGAACCTTCTCATGAGCAGATCGCTGTGGTGTCATTTGAAGTGAGGCAAAGGGAGGTGGTTGGAGCATACACCAAAGACGACCTGACAGGTGTCACCAGGTTTAAAGAGGAGAAAGTGAAAGTTCATTGTTAGGTTGGACTGTTTTTCTGCTCTCTGGGAGTACTCACCTTGTTTGGATTTGTTGAAATTACACTCAACAATTGGACGGGACGCAATGAAAATAGATCATGAGAGATCCAACACACAAAAAAGCAAGGGGATTTGCGTGGCTGCACCATCACTTTGCTCTAGTTTCCTTCTTGAATCTCACACATGAGGTCAATGCACAAAGTCGTTGTTTTGACAGCAGATGCAGGCCTTGTGTTCTACTGCCCTTCTCCTGGTCGAGCTCCTCTGCCTCAGCAAAAGAAACCCTAACCCACTTCGTCTAGGATGCATGCTCATCCTTCTATAAGCCTCCAGGTTAAAATTCAACAAATTCCACAGCTGTGCTGCCAACACCTCAACTGATCATCTTTTCCTTGCTCTCCATCTGTGAACTGCTTGTGAGCCGTCAAATTCCACACTCTCCTGCAAGGGTTCAAGCTGTTGTGCAACGGTCATCCCATCATCTCCCATACATACCCACAATATTTTCTAACCCAACCCTCTTAACATACTAGATTTTTCATTATTTCCTCATGCTCTCTCTCCTTGCATATTGTGTCCAAACTGTTGCACGCACTGAAAGTTTTCTACCTCAATAATCCTCACTATTGTTGTTAAAAAAAACAAAGGGTAAATCTCTGTAAATTAATTTATTTATATTTCCACGACGCACATTCGTCTCATTCCCTCCCATTCTTTCAGCCTACCATCCTCTACTCCCTCTCTCCATCCTAATATACAACCGACCTGTGTACACACCAAGCACGTGGACCCAAAAAACAGTTATTGGTAGGATTAAGGATTGGACCAAACCTCGATGACAGACGGCTCTGCTGCTGAACCTGTAGCATGAAGTGAAGCATCAATGAGAAATCAGACCACTTCCATCTCACAACACCTTTACTGACACAATCCTGTGTTGTGGTCGACTGGCAAAAAAGGTAGTTGTCACGTTCCTCGTTTTGAATGATAAGTAACACAGTCACGTGTTGCCATGTTGGACATAGCCAACAGTCTGTTCAATATATATGCACACCTGTTTCCCTCGAAATCAGAGATACTACGAACGTGTGCATTTACAGCAAAGTGCTAACATGTTGTCTGTTCAAAAAGCAGAAAGGCCTGTAATTACACTGAAATTCGCTTCAGTCTAAACAATTCAGCACGTAAACGTATTCATTTCACTTCCTTATTAATCCCGCAAAATTGGTTGATGATATATAACATTCCACAAGTATTAGCAATTATCCAATTATATTGCTGCATAATTCGTGACAGGTTTAAATTACTTACTGGAAGTACTTAAAATGCAATTGTAACTGCATGTCTGGCTTGGGATGTCAAAACTATTTTCAACCGGAATTTCATATAAATTATATAACATGCAGCCAAGCACATTATATATCGGTAACTCAAAGACACGTATTCTTCAAGGTACTTACTTCTATTCATGTGTTGTTAAGTGATAATCAATCCTGATTAATTCTTCTCCCAATAACAAGTAGATTTCTTGTTCATTTTGTATTTCTTGAGCATTCTACTGTCTATATTGACCATATCAGTAACGCTGCCATCCAGAAATAAAATCTACCGACTTCTTGAAAAAGCACCTGCGGAAATCCAAAAGAGTCAAACTACTCACACATGTGACGTGTCCAGTTGGTGTCCAACTGAGGGTATCAGGTTTTTCAAAACAGATTCCCTTCTTCATGTGCAACACTACTTTAAGGAACTTGGCACCTCCTGAAATTGCTCGAAGGTTCTTTTCAAATGCAAGAATCAGTTTTGACTCGTGATCTCTTTGGTCATTGCTTTTTTAATGTTGAAAAAAGTTCGTCTGGAAGTGGGCACACGAACTTTTCATAGGTAGCATGTACGTAGGTGCCCACGGACCTACGCAGCCTCCATAAAATGATGAGAGGCCATATGAGATCCTCTCGTGAAAACTGAGATATATTCGAGTCTATACGAAAACATGGATTAATGGCCAACTAGAGCATTCTGACATACAACGGGACGAAGCACAGTTAATTAGTGCAAGTATCTACAAATAACGAGGTAATCCACTTGTAATACATGCCTTCTGGATCAGAAGGTGGTCAGAGTTTGTTCCAAGTATGAACCGATACCATCAACTTAGACATGATCACGCAGTCGCCAACTATGTGCGCTGTACTATCCAAACCATAGAAAGCACCGCCCAAATGCCTAATAACCAGTTCGATTGAGTTAGGATTACACATGCGACTCTGCAGTTAGTATTATTCCTAGCCTAAAGGGGCTCCTATTGTTTGATCACAAGTAAGATGTGTTCGTATAACTTCGCCTCTATTTTCAGAGAATAATATCCACTGAGCAAAACGCTACAAGTAGAAGGTCTATCAGCCAGCGAACAACAGCTAGCACAGTAGCTTCTAACATGTACTATTGCTAATTTGCACATTGTCTATGATGAAAAAATAAGTGCAAAAAGCCAATCAAAATCATCTTGGGCCATTTACATGTAGACGTGCAGACATGAAGAGTAATATTACCTGAATGACACGTGTGATAATGGTTGTGAAAGCAAACTCCCCAACACACAACACTGACCATGAAGTATACCTGAAGTATACGCCACCCGCATCTTAGATATCTATCGATGTTCGCCACATAGCACTCTATGAGTAATACTGGCGACAATCATCAACTGGCGAGCGCTTCCATAAATAACCGCTGGTCTATGCCACAGGTAACTTTTCATCTGGAACCTGAGTGAGATGGAAGGCAAATGTACGGTGAAAAGTAGTTTTAATGGTTGGCAATGGCACTGTAAAAATCCCTTACAGAAGCAACGACACCGTCTGGTATATACACTTCCATTATAATCACAAAATCGTCTTTGTATCTATTATCCATTCAGTCAAGCACATCCTGTTGCCTTGACACATTATGCCAAGGCACTAAAGGCAAACTCCTCTTCATCAAAACAACCGCCCGCATTTACCTAGTCTGAGTAGCTACCAAAGTCAAAACAGTCTATATCCCACCTTTGTTCGAACGATCCACCTCCCGACTCCATTTCCTCCACGGCCGATAGTACAGTGTTCCCGAGCTAGGCCATCGATCGCATGAGTGTAGCTACCACTGGGCTGTCAGATGATAGGTGGCTGATCCTAATACACGTTTGTCATCGTTCCATCAAGTGGCGCATTTGACACTTATCAAAGCACTTTGCGAATAGGCATTCCTCTCTCGTAAACGCATGATCGCCA
The DNA here is from genome assembly GCA_035128595.1 of Eptatretus atami. Classification (NCBI taxonomy): domain Eukaryota; kingdom Metazoa; phylum Chordata; class Myxini; order Myxiniformes; family Myxinidae; genus Eptatretus; species Eptatretus atami. The sequence continues at coordinate 5,896 of JAXMNL010000230.1, read as the reverse complement.
GGTAGTGCTAGCGTTATAATGCCACATCGATTCAAGCGTGAAGAGTATTCCTTGATGTACGTGTTACAGGGCAATGGACTATTACAATGTATTATTAAAAAACCCTCGCGCCACATTTGGGGGGTCACCAATACCACCATTTAAAATCAAGCAACGCTCATTTTATACACTACCCCAGTGGGTTTTTTGTATAATCTAATAACAATTCTGCAATTAGAAGCAATACACTCGACTTCCATCCTTGATCTCTGATGCAATTAATTGTAGTAGTAATTAGCCAACATGGAACCGCAATCTCCCTGAAACTTCACTCGTGATTATCAGGGTCGGGGATCAAACGTGGCTCCACGACTTGTGGGCCCCATTAAAGAGGTGTATTCGAGAGATCCAGGCAGAAGGGATGTATGGAAGATGTGTAGAGACAGTGGGGATGAGGATAGTCAAGATCTTGAACTTGGCCAAACCTAACTGCCGAGGGTCTGCGAGGCTAGCATGGAGAAGACATAGATCGAGCACTAAGATGCAGCTAGAATAAAGCCAAGAGACGAGCAAAGTAGGAGAAAGGAAGAGTAGACGAAGAGAGAGAGAACGAGAGAAGACGAGTGAGAGAGAAGCAGATCGTGAACGACAGACAGAGAGGATAGACAGACTATAGAGACAGAGATACGAGAGAGTAAAGTTTAAGGAATTAGCCACTGATATTTTCATATCATCTCAGCTAAGTAGGATGCACAAAAGGTGACACAACTCCAATCCTCTTTTAAAGTTAACTACGAGAGCACATCACCCCAAAATCATCTTCTGAAACACGAAATGACGAAAGTAAGTGATCATTGGAGTAGCGACCGAAGAAGAGGTGTAAAGAGGAAGTGTTCTGAAATTAGAAGTCACCCATTGAACTGCATTCATTCAATGCGCGGTAACAGATTTATCGAGATCTAGAAGCCTGTCGATGAGTCAATCGGAGGATTTGGGCTTCAATCCTTAACTCCTACCAAAACGTTCGGTCACGTGCTTCGGTTGTGTAACAGTCGGCTATAATAGACAGACAGAGAGATTCAGAGATGATATAGTGTTAGTGAAATCATGAGGAGATAGATGTAAGTAGTACTGAACAGATATGAGGAGAGGAATGTATAAGAGAGTGCGTATACGGTGAAATTATATAATAACGGATAATATAACTTTATTACAAGGTAATTATTACCATTTAGTATTTCTCATATTCAGTAGATATATACATGTATTAGAAAGGATGATATAGGAAGATAGTATATAGAGAATACTGACTAGTGGTGAGCATATACTAGTATGTGATCACAAATATGGTCAATGTAAGATACGAGTGAGATAGTATGAAGTAGTAAATATTAAATAGATTAGTATCCTAGTACACGTATATATATAGAGTATATGTATTACTGGGATTATGATAAATCTACGTATATATGATAGGTATGGACTGAGATAGATGCAATAGGAATGTACACCGTGCTACAACCAGCACTTGTAAATACACCTGCGAAAGGGAAGAGAGGCTGTGCATATAGAGAACTAGGCCTAGTCTCAAAGCTAAATACCTCAACATGCGGCAGCAATATAGACTAGGAGATAATCAAAGTAGGGTGAGAGGGACGAAGAAGATTGGAATTTGAATAACAGAGGGCGGTAAGAGAGCAGAGGATTGTGGTTGGGAGACGGTGAGAAGAGTGAAGAACGAGGCATGGCATGCCTAAGGAGCGAGGGAGTGAGGAGGTTGGTGCGATCAGAGGAAGGGTAGAGGACGAGATGAGACAGCTTGCGAACCATGATGAGGGCCGAAGAGAAAAGCACAGGCGTTGCAGCTGATCTCGTCGTGTTAATCACCCAGTAGCACAAACACCACACGAGAAGCTAGTCTGGACGTCAAGCAGTTGACCTCAATACGAGCTGAGTAGAGATCAGCAATTGGCACGTCATGCCGAGCGCAAACATCAGAACCAGTATAACTGAAGAGCCATAAAGCATCGATCCTGAGCTACTAAGTCCGATACAGACACACGAAGTACACGCAGAGGGAGACGTATCAAGAGAGTGTGTGTGAGAAGAGCTAGAGAGACGAGTAGAGTCAGTAGATGACAGTGAGCAGTGCCTACGACCGAAGAGTTGAAGTGTAGAGAGAGATAAGAGTAGATGAGCGAGACACAGAGAGCACGGAGACAGATGCTATAAGTGAAGTGCAAGCACATCACGACACGACACACAAACACACACAGACAACAGACACACACCAATGCAAGCACAACACAACACAGTTCAGATTGTCACTGAAAAACAACATCTTGCATTATACGACGATGTACCATATGTCAAACTTTCTCCCCCTTAAACCTGGTGACACCTTGGTCTGGGAATTGTTCACAAAGTCTGATTTAGATCCTGTGTGTAGTAATGCGCTTAACAGCACGTCGCACTGACTACGGGTGGCAAATAAATAAGATGTGGCATCTCAGTATACTATGAAAACATTTTCATACGGCAAAACGGCTCAGAACTCTCACAAATGGCTCACCGACTAGCTGAATTACTGCCTCACAACATACTGTACGAACGTCAGGGTAAGATGGAGGCATGAATTCCTCATCGTCACGTATTCACTTTGGTGAATGGAACATCAATAAATCCCATCGAAAGCGCAGGGTTGGCAGAGCGTAAACCATACCCCTCGTCTTGCTCGTGGATAACCAACCATCACCATCTCAGTTAACACCACCCCCAAACTGCCGCTCGGAACTGGTACACTAGGCATGCACATTTCCTATTCGCAACCTCATTCAGGTGTGCCCCACTGACAGCAGTAATACCACGCACATGACCGCTACCCCACCGTCTGAGTTATGGACCCACCACCAAGCAGCTACCAACATAACTGAATAACAGCTAATTTGACGAGACGCAGACGATAACTATAAACACCCCACTGCATGCACTAGTTGTTACCTCCTTCTGATCTGCGCCTTCAGACATGACCATCACATCATTGCCCATCAGTCATACCCATCGCATCTTGCTTGCAAGTGCACCAACAGGCACAGCATTTGCATAGAAAAAAGGTCCGCAAAAAACTTGATCCCCTTAGATGACATCGGCCCAAAACTTACCAAACTTAGCATTCATCTGAAACATGCATTGGCAAGTTTGTGTAGTTCAAACTGATTCCGTAATTTGCTACGAACGTACTTTCACATCAGCCTCAAATACTACAAATGTCATCGTAATGTCACCATGCGTCACTCCAGATCCATGCTCGTAGTGAATGACTTTCTGCATCACAAGGATGTACTTCAGTGGTATCTCATCGCGCGACCCTAGTACCATAAAGGGCTGTGGTGTAGAACGACTGTGCATTAGTATCGCAGAGATCAAAGTCAATCAGGCGCAATCTGTCTCCTCTGGACAATGTCTCGAATTACAAAATTCATCATAGTCTGGGTGCATCTGATTAAGGAATCCGCGCTTGTCTTCGGTCCAGCAAACTCGTCTGTCAGCTGGCTGCATCCACGCGCAACACTTGTCTTGTCATCTATCGGCACTAACCACATTAAGATTCCAACTGCAACATAAGCTCTTTACCATTATTTTTTCTCAAAGCTAGCCAACCGTCTTGCTCGGACTCATCCACTATACTTTCTCTCGCTTATCCTCCCTGTCAAGGCTGGGGAACCTCCAGGATGTTGCTGTAGGCTCACTATTCCTAATTATGCATTTTTTTACAATTGATGGAACTTATTCCCCATGCAGCCAAATCTCACCATTCTTTTTATTACACCTGGACACAATAAAAAAATGATAATTCACATCCAATCACACATCTACCTCCTTCAAGATTACTCCTGCTCTTCACTCAAAAAGAGTTTGACAGTCTCTCATGGTGCCGAAGAGACAAAGACAGCTCGTGTCACGCTATGAAAGCAGAGTGACAACTTGATACAGGCTCCTGTAGTGTCCATCTTGTTTCCCCGTCAATGAATTAAACCACAAGACGAGTCAATCCGACAATTTCTGCTCTGCTCGCTCTCTGTTCACGAGTACCTCCGCTCAGCTCATCCTGGCTAGTCTTACCCCACTGGGTTTCGTTAGGTCCCTCTTCCTACGTCCTCTCCCATAACGTCACGCATAAGCTTTTCTTTTTTACGACAAACTCCCTTGCTCTCCTGGTGCCCTCAGCTTATTAGATTGTCTCCTAGAACATGATATTAAATATTGTTTGATCCCTGAGTGACCTACTAAAATTCCACTATACATAACTCTTTTCGTCCGATAGATGAATCCCACTTATTGACACTTCATGCCCATTGTCATATCCTCGTACTAGACATTTGCTGTGCTGAGGAGGCAGATTCTCAATCTGGCTGGGGCTGAAATGGCACGTGTGGATCGTCCTCTCGTCAGACTGTCGACAAGTAGAATGACCATCAGAAACTTCATCGGTCAAGCTCACACTTTGAAAGAAGTATATTTAAGCAATTACATTTTGGGCACTGATGACGCAATCGATCATTTTGTATCACACTTCACATCTACTCTACCTGCTCAACACGTAGACAAGATAACGTAAGCTGCAATAAACCTTTGGAACTTTTCAGATGTTCTTTGCTCACTCTCTCACTGAGTACGTAAGTCTCGAAATATTAAGGGACCTACTAGAACATAGCTTGCTTAAATTCACGATAAAATAGAGTACTATGGGTCTCGCAGCTGCTCGGTTTATCCAACTACGTAATAATCTCTTCTATAATGTGTCTAAGACTTGTCATTCAAATAAATATTTGAACTACTCAAATGTCCAGTTATATGTTGCACTGGTAGCAAGATTACTCGACGTTATTGTGAAGCACTCATCCTCGGCACACGCTGAGATCCTTTCCACACTGCAAAGGCTTGATTATAGGCAGCTTTTCGATTATGATGCATTATTAAGTTAGAATGCATGAATCGTCACGTTAGGACTGCCTGCCACAATCGCTTCAACCCCAACTCGCAATGTAGCATATCATGTTTGACACGGCTCCTATATATTCGAAAAACACTTTAGTACACATTAGCAAACGACGAGTATTACTTAACAGTGCAATTTCATAGCTGTGATGAACGATAGTCATTCATAGATTATCGTAGTGCGTGTCGTCAAGCGTCAAAAACGTATATTCTAGTATGCTTACCATCTTGCGTTGGCCTGCTTCACACGTGCCAGATCGTGTTGGCTTCTCCACACACAGCGAGGCCAAAAGCACATGGTGAGCTCGAGCACTCATAATCGCCTAAGGTCCGAGGTTACCTGGACACGACCTTGCAAGACCCAAGAGAGCAAGGTGGCCGAGCGATTGCTGTGATGGATATAACTACAGTGAACGTAATTATCCTTCAAAAGGAGGTGTTTTTACATGATCCCAAACCGAATTTTACTCTTGGACTATCCTTGGCAGTTTCTTCGTATGGCGTAGCAAAGTTTTCAGGGTGCTAGTTATAGATGGCTTTTATGTTAATGGTAGAAAACCACTGACACACGCCACACAACATTGATATTTATTAGTGTAGTATATGATAGATATATTAATATATAATATATTATATATATGATAATTATATTATTAATATATATATAATATATATATCATATATATATATATTACACATTATATACCAGTGGGCGCAATAAGTAGGTATTACAGTAAGGATTATTATTTGATAAGTGTTTTTATTGGTATGTATATGATGATGCTTGTTATAATCATAAATACGTTTTTGCGCACGTTTTGTTTTGTTTCAATTACTGTAACCTACTTTTGGCAGCCCCTGTATATGAACAGGTAGCCGAGTTTACTTTACCCGATAAATGTTCTCGCCTTCTCCCGCG
>JAXMNL010000229.1:81524-94676 GCA_035128595.1 Eptatretus atami | reverse complement strand
ACTCCTTTTGTTATCGGTATTTTATTATTAGGGATCAAGTGTACAAATGCATTAGGTCTCCTATTGATTTTTATGCTGTCGGATTTTTATTTATAAGGGATAAAGTGTACAAATGATTGGTTCCACCATTGTTATCGGTATTTTATATAAGGTGATCAGCTTACAATGCTGTGCTCTTCCTCATTGTTATCGGTATTTATTATAAGGGATGAGTGTAAACAATGCTTGGTCTGACCTATTGTTTTGGTATTTTATATAAAGGGTGGAAGTGTACAAATGCTGGTTGGTGTCCATATTGTTATCGGTATTTTAATATAAGGGGATCAAGTGTACAAATGCTTGTCCTCCTATTGTTTATGCGGTTATTTTATATTCAGGGGACCAAGTGTACGAAACGCTTGGTCTCCTATGTTGTGGCTATTATATTATAGGGATCAAGTGTACCAAATGCTGGTGTAGTCTCCTATTGTTATGGTATTTTATTAATAAGGGAATAATGTCAAATGCTTGGTGTCCTATGTATATTCCGTATTTTATTATAAGGGGATCAAGTTAAAATGCTTGGTCTCCATATGTTATCAGTATTTTATTATAAGGGGATCAAAGTCGTACAAAATGCTTGGTCTCCTGTTGTATTCGGTGATGTTAATTATAAGCGGCGGATCGTGTACGAATGCTTGTTTCCTATTGTTATTGGGTATTTTTTAAAAGGGGATTCAAGTGTATTAAATGTTCGGTGTCCTTGTTTCGGCTATTTTTGTATTAAGGGGATTCAATGTAGTACAGAATGCGGTAAGCTCTCCTATTGTTGATCGGTATTTTATTATAGGGGATACAAGTGTAACAAATTATTGGCTCCGTCTATTGTTATCGTTATATTTATTATAAGGATCAAGTGTAACGATATGCTTGGTCTCTATTGTTATCCTGATATTTTAATAAGGGGATACAAGTGTACAAATGATTGGTCTCCATTGTTATCGTATATTTATTATAGGGATCAGAGTGTACAAAATGCTTGGTCTCCATATAGTTATCGGTATTTTATTACAAGGATAAAGGTACAAATGTGATTGGTCTCATTTGTTATCGGTAATTTTATTATAAGAGGATCAAGTGTACAAATGCGTTGTCTCCATATGTTATTGTATTATTATATAAGGGGATCAGGTTACAAATAGCTTGGTCTCCTGATTGTTTTCGGTATTTTAATTATAAGGGGATCAAGTGTCCAATACATTGGTTCCTATTAGTTATCGGTATATTTTATTAAAGGGATCAAGTGTCAAAATGCTTGGTCTCCTATTGTTATCGGTATTTTATTATAAGGGGATCAAGGTGACAATGCTTGTGTTCCTATTAGTTATCGTTATTTATTATAATGAAGGGATCAAGTGTACAAAATGCTTGTGTCCTAATTGTTATCGGTATTTATATATAGGGATCAAGTGTACGAATGCTTGGTCTCCTCTTGATTATCGGTATTTTATTATTAGGGATCAAGATGTACAAATGCTTGGTCTCCTATTGTATCGGTATTTTATTATTACGGGATCAAGTGTACGTTAGCTGTCTCCATATTGTTATCGGTATTTTATTATTAAGGGGATCAAGTGTACGAATGCTTGGTCTCCTATTGTTATGCGTATTTATTATAAGGGATCAAGTGTACAAATGCTCTGTCTCCTATTGTTATCGTATTTTATTATTAGGGGATCAAGTGTACGAATGCTTGGTTATTGTTATCATATTTTAATTATATAGGGGATCAAGTGTACAAATGTGTCTTGTGACGGTATTTATCATTATTAAGGAATAAGTGTACAAAGTGCTTGTCTGCTATTAGTTATGGTATTTATTATAAGGGAAATCAAGTGTACGAATGCTTGGTCTCCTATTGTATCGGTATTTTATTAATAAGGGGATCAAGTGTAGCGAATGCTTGGTTTCCTATTGTTATCCGGTATTTTATTATTAGGATGAAGTGTACAAATGCTTGTCTATTGTTATCACTATTTTATATTAGGGATTAAGTGTACAATGCTGGTGTGCCTATTGTGATCGGTATTTTATTATAGGCGGATCAAGTGTACACAATGCTTGTGTCTCCTATTGTTATCGGATTTTATTATTTGGGGATCAAGTGTATCGATGCTTGTGTACCTATTGTTATCGGTATTTTATTATAAGGGGTCAAGTGTGACAAATGCTTTGGTCTCATTTGTTATGGTATTTTATAATAAGGGGATAAGTGTACAATTGCTTGGTTGTCCTATTGTTATCGGTATTTTATTATTAGGCTATCAAGTGTACGAATGCTTGGTCTCCTATTGTTATCGGTATGTTATTATTAGGGGATCAGTGTACGAAATGCTTGGTCTCCTTATTGTTATCGGTAATTTTATTTATATAGGGGTCAAGTGTACAAATGCTGGGTCTCCTATTTGTATCGGTATTTTACTTATTAGGGGATCAAGTGTACAATGCTTGTGTCCTATTGTTATCGGTATTTTATTATAAGGGGATCAAGTGTACGAAATGCTGTCTCTCATATTGTTATCTGGTATTTTATTATTAGGGATCAAGTGTACAAATGCTTGTAGTCCTATTGTTATCGTATTATTATTATGGGATCAAAGTGTACGAATGCTTGGTGTCCTATTGTTATGGGTTTCTTATTAATAGGGAATCAAGTGTTAGCGAATGCTTGGTGTCCTATTGTTATCGTAATTTTATTATAAGGGGATCAGTGTACAAATGCGTTGGCTCCTATATAAGTTAGTCCGGTATCTTTATTTAAGGCGATAAAGTGTACAAATACTTGGTCTCCCTTGTTATCGTATTATTATATAAGAGGATCAAGTGTACATATGCTTGGTCTCTATTGTATTGTATTTTATATGAAGGGGATAAAGTGTAAAATGCTGGTGTCCATGTGTTATCGGTATTTTATTATAGGGATCAAGTGAGCAAATGCTTGGTGTCTAGCTTGTTATCAGGTATTTCTTATTATAAGGGGATCAAGTGTACAAATGCTCTTGGTCTCCATATGTTATGGTATTATTATTATATAAGGGATCAAAGTTACAAAGCTTGGGTGTCCTATGTTATGTATTTATTATAAGGATAAGTGTCCCAAACTTGGTTGTCTCCGTTGTTCTCGCGTATTTAGTAATAATGAGGGATCAAGGTAGTCCAATGCTTGGTGTCTATTAGTTTCGGTATTTTATTATAGAGGGGATACAAGTGTCCGAATGCTTGGTCTCTATTGTTATGTGTATTTTATAATAAGGGGATCAAGTGTACAAAAGCTTGGTGTCTATTGTTTGCGTTATTTATATTATAGGGGATCAGTGTACAATGCTTGGTGTCCTATTGTGTATCAGTATTTATAATAAGGGGATCAAGTGACAATGCTTGGTTCTCATTGTTATCGTATTTTTTAATAAGGGATCAAGTGTAGAATGACTTGTCTCCTTATTGTTAATTCGGTAATTTTATTAATAGGGGATCAAGTGTACCAATTCTTGGTGTCTATTGTTATCGGTATTTGATTTTAGCGGGATCAAGTGTAATGCTGGCGTTCTAATGTTAATCATTTAATAGGGACAGGTACATGCTGGCTCATTGTTATCGGTATTTTATTATTAGGGCATCCAAGTGTACAATGCTGGTCTCTATTGTTATCACTGTATTTTATTATTTAGGGATCAAGTGTACAAATGCTTGGTGTCCTATTTGTTATCGGTATTTATTATAGGGGATCAAGAGTGTCAATGTTTGCGTTGCTATTGTTATCGATAAAATAATATTATTATCTAGGGGATAGTGACGAATGCTTGGTTCCAGATTGTTTCGGTATTTTTATTATTAGGCGATCAAGTTACAATGCTGGTCTCCTATTGTTATCGGTATTTATTATTTACGAGGATCAAGTGTACAAATGCTTGGTCTATGTTTTATCATATTTCATTTTATGGGATCAAGTGTAACAATATGTCTGTGTTCCTTTGTTTTCGGTTATTCTTATATTAGGGGATCAAGTGTACAGAATGCTTGGTCGCTGATTGTTATCGTATTTTATTATTTGGGGTCAAGTGGTACAATGCTTGGTCTCCTATTTTATCCTATTTTTATAAGGGAATCAGTGTACAATGCTGGTCGTCCTAATGTTTTTGGTATTTTTTAAGAAAGGATGATCAAGTGTACGAATGCTTGTCGTTCCTATTGTTATCCCCGCGTATTTTATTATAAGGGGATCAAGTGTACGAATGCTTGTGTCTCCTATTGTTTATCGGTATTAATATTACGGGGATCAAGTGTCAAATGCTTGGTTCGTATTGTTATCCGTGTATTTTATATTGGGGATCAAAGTTGTACACAATCGTTGGTTCCTATTGTTTCGGTATTTTTTCATATAGGGATCAAGTGTATTAAATGCTTGTGTCCCTATTGTTATCGGTTAATCTTAATTATAACGGGATCAAGTGGTACGAAATCTGGTCTATGGTTTATCGTATTTTGATTTTAGGATCAGTGTACAATGCTTGGGCTCCCTATTGTAATCTGGATATTTCTATTATAGGGGATCAAGTTCGAATGCTTCGGTTCCTATGGTTATCGGGTATTTATTATCAAGAGAGATTCAGTGTACAAATGCTTGGTGTCTATGTTATCGGTTATTCTATTATAAGGGACCAAGTGTTACGAAGCTTGTTTCCTACTTGTTATCGGATATTTATTTTAAGGGGATCAAAGTGTACGAATGTTGGTTCCATTGGTTTATGGGTATTTTATATAAGGGGTCAGGTAAAAATGCTTGGTTGTCCTAATTGTTACGTATCTTATTATAGGGGATCAGAGTGTACAGATGCTTGGTGTCCATTGTTAGTCCGTATTTTATTATAAGGGTGAATCAATGTAACGAATGCTTGTCTCTATTTTATCGTCATGTTATTAGATGTGGAGGAATCAATGTACAAAATGCTTGGTTCCTATTGTTATCGTATTTATTATGAGGGGATCAATGTACATGCTTGGTGTCCTATTGTTATCGGTATTTAATATCAGGGATCAAGTGGTCGAATGCTTGGTCTCCTTTTGTTATCGGTATTTATATTATTAGGGATCAAGGTACGAATGCTTGGTTGTCCTATGGTTATCGGTATTTATTATAAGGGTCAAGTGTACAAATGCTTGGTGCCTTTGTCTATCGTATTTTTATCTAAGGGGATCAAGTTTACAATATGCTTGGTGTCCGAATTGTTATCATATTCTGTATTAATAGGGAATCAAGTGTACGAATGCTTGTGTCCTATTTTATCGTATATTTATTATGAAGGGGATCAAGTGTACGACATGCTTGGGTCCTATTGTTATCGAATATTTTATCTATAGGAGACAAGTGACAGAATGCTGGTCTCCTCTTGTATCGGTATTATTTATTATAGGGTTACTAATGTGTACAATGCTTGGTCTCCTATTGTATTTATTTAGGCAATTACGAGTTGACTTTTCATTTATTTTAGGGGATCAAGTGTACGAAATGTTTGGTCACTCTATTGTGTATCCGGAATTTTATTATTCGGGGATCAAGTGTAACAATGCTTGGTGTACCTTGTTATTCGGTATTCTTATTATAAGGGATCAAGTGACGAATGCTTGTGTCTCTACTCTCGTCTATCCGATATTATTAATTAATTAGGGGATCAAGTGTACATATGCTTGGGTCCTGTTGTTATTCGATATTTTTTATAAGGGGATCTAAGTGTACAAATGCATGAGATCCCTAAATAAAAAATAAATATTATAAAGGAATAATCATTGCTATTGATACCTTGAATAATACAGAAATTAAAAGGATCAGGTACGAGATGCTTGGTCTCGCTCTTGTTATCGTATATTTTTATATTAGGGGGCACAAGTGTACGAATGCTTGGTTCCGATTGTTATTGGTATTTTATATTAGGGATCAAGAATGTACAAAACTTGAGCTGTCCTATGTTAATCGGTATTTTTATTATAAGAGGATCAAGTTGTACGAATGGCTTGGTGCTCCTTTTGTTATCGTATTTTTTTGATAGGGATCAAGTAGTACGAATGCTTGTCTCCTATTGTTCTCGCTATTTTATTATTAGGGGATCAAGTGACTAACATGCTTGGTCTCCTATTGTATCAGCGTTTTTATTATTAGGATGGTATGTACAATGCTTTGGTCTCCTATTTTATCGGAATTTATTTATGAGGCGGATCAAGTGTACGAATGTCGGGTTCCTTTGGTTATTGTATTTTTAAATTTACACTGAAACAACAAAATTTGTTTACTGGCGATGTGTAAAGTGATTCTAGACAATTTGGGTACGACTGATTTCAAAATCATAACGTTTTGCTGTATCACATCGTCAGGATTTTACCAGTAACAGAAATATTCCATTGCCTAGAAGTCAGGATTCATGAAATTTACAAAAATTCATTATTCATTTATTCATTCATGAATGCTTCAAAATATAGGAAATTACAGAAAAACTTCACTAGAATGCTATTAAAAATGCTTAGGCATTTGTGGTTGGTTTGTGCTGCTCTGTGCTCGTTTCACGATGCAGGGACCAGCAGAAATCGCCCATTCATGTCGGGTTGTGCCGCCTGGGTAACGCGTCTCCATGAGTGAATCTCTTCGGGGGAATCGGACTTTGCGTGCTCGTCCGAGACTGCTCCAAGTTGTCAGAAGAAGTTCAGGGTGCTGGCTGTAGGAAATGGATTTTCAGGACATCCTGGAGCCAAAGTTTCTTGAAGGGACTCCAGCAAGCTGGCTGCAACTATTTTCTTCATAGTTGTCCGCACGCCGTTTCCCATAAGTTGTCCTTCACAGCTTTCGCCAAGCCTCTCCACGTGCCAGCTCTTGGGCCGTTTAGATTGTCGGAAAAGGTTCGTCCTTCATAATCTGTCGGATTTGCGCCAACAAAGAACACCAGCCTTATCGTTGGCCTCCGACAAGGTGTTTGTCCAAACTTTCCTTGAGGTATTTAAAAACCTCACGCCCATTTCAGATCATTGCCCGTACAAACTTTATCATCAAGCGCGAGCTTATGTGAGTGGTGGAAGGAAAAACCTTGGCTGGGTCGGACAAGGGCGACATGCTTCACGTGTTGTGTCGACCATGGTACATCGCTCTTTTCGCTCTTTCCAATCTTTCTTCGTCAGTGATTACTTGTTCGTCTCTGCTATCCAGAGACAAAGAAGCACATGTATTTCGCTGTAGCTGACTGCAGCCCTAACACAGGCGACACACTTTCAAGTCTCCGCAGATGTGCGCGTTGAAGTCATGATGTAACTTGATGATCACAGCTGCCAGCATAGTCTCTAGGTCTCTGTCATTGCCTAACGCGTGAGCCAGTGGGACTGATGGTTATCTTCGTTGACCCATTGTGGAGCGAAAACAGCCTTCAAGCTGTTCTTCCCCGAGTCATGAAGAGGCGCCAGTCTGCAGGGATCGTGAAACACACCCAAGTCTATTCACCAGACCGTTGATGTCACTGCAGAATGTCATTCGGTGCTTCCATCTCAAAGAAACTCAGGCCATGTCTCTGTGGACATGCTCTGAACAGATATCTTGGTGTTAGGTTCAAGTAGATTCCCACTGCTTGCAGCCTTGGATCCAAGCAAGCTCTGCCTTCGCCTTGACAGCGAGAGATCTCTTACAAGATCATTTAAGTCTCCCTGCGTTCAGAGGTGTGTTCTTGACATGTCGCGTTCAAGGTTCATCATCACCATCCTCTTCACCACTAGCTACATCTAGTTCTGATCAGCTGGGAGGTGTTGGACCGGGCGTTCTCGTCATCATGAGGCACAGGTTTACGAGCAGAGACGCAGTCAGCTACTTGATGTGACCTTTATTCTTGTTGTTGAAGCCGGCGATGCTGTGTTGCACAGAATAACATATCATCATGATGTTTGCGGGTCACGCCATAATCATGGGCACCGCCAATGCATGCTCGGGCGCATTGCCACAACCACTGACATGTCAAGGTTGTTGACAGCGTTGTGGCAGCAGATCGTTGTGGTGCCAAGCTCTGTTCTTGGTTCCCCACCTTACACCCGAAGTAGTGAACGTAGGCGGCCTTCATTATTCACTGCTGTAGATATACTTCGCTGTTGATCTTTTTTGGTTTATACCGACCACAGACAGGAAAGAAGGTGTCAGGATGATTGGCTACAGGAACGGGCCTACTCATCTTTAATCTGAAAAAAAGAAATATTAACACAAGCTTAACAACAATTGTACGAAATAGACATGTTAAAGACATATGTAAATTTCATTGAAATCCTGACTTCTAGCAAATGGGAATATTTCTGTTCCTGAAAATCCTGACGTTGATACAGCCAAAACGGTTATGATTTTTGAAGTCAGCGTACCAAATTAGTCTAATCACTTTAACACTCGCCAGTAAAAAAAAAATTTTGAATTGTTGTTCAGTGTAATCTCAGCGGGTGTGGATTCAAGGTGTTACAAATGCTTGGTTCCATTGTTTTCGTGTATTTTTTATGAGGGGACAGTGTACGAATGCTGGTCTCCTCATTGTTTCTGTCTCTTTTTTATGAGGGATATCAAGTGTACATGCTTGTCTCCTATTGTTATTTGGAATTTTATTATAAGGGATCAAGTGTAACGAAGTGCTTGGTCCTTTGTTATCGGATTATTATTAGGGGATCAATGTACAATGCTTGGTCTCCTATTGTTATCGGTATTTTATTATGAGATATCAGAGTCAAATGCTTGTCTCCTATGTTATCGTTTTTATTGTAAGGGATCAAATGTACAAATGCTGTCTCCTATTGTTATCGGTATTTTATTATCGGGATCAAGTTAAAATGCTTGGTCTCTATTGTTATCGGTATTTATATTAGGGGATAAAGTGCACAAATGCTTGGGCTCCTACTGTTATCGGCTATTTTATTTAAAGAGGATCAAGGCAGAATGTTGGTTCCTATGTATCGGATTTATGATTACGGGATCAAGTGTTACAAATCCTTGGTCTCATATAGTTATCTGTATTTTTATTATAAGGGGATAATGTACAAATGCTTGGTTCCTTATGCTATCGGGTATTATTATAAGGGACAGTGTTCGATTGCTTGGTCTCTATTGTTATCTCATATTTTATTATTAGGGCATCAAGTGTACAAAAGCTTGGTCTCATATTGTTATCGGTATTTTATTATAAGGGATCAATGTATGGAATTGCTTGGTATCTATTGTTATCGGTATTTATTATGAGGGTCAAGTGTACGAATGTTGGTCCTCCTATTTTTCGTATTTTATATGAGACGATAGAGTACAAATGTGGTTTATGTTATCGGTATTTTATTGTAAGGCGATCAAATGTACAAATGCTTGGCTCTCCTAATGATATCGGTTTTTTATTATATCGGGATCAAGTGTACAATGCTTGGTTCCTATTGTTACGGGTATATATTATTAGATAAAGTGTACAAATCTGGTCTCCTATTGTCTATCGTTTTTATTATGAGGAGTATCAAGTGTAGATTGCTTGGTTCCTATTGTTGCCGGGTATTTTGTTATAGGGATCAAGTGTACGAAATGCTTAGTCTATTGTTGTCAGTGATTTTTTATTAGGGATCAGTGACAAATGCTTGGTCTCTATTGTTATCGGTATTTTATTTATGAGGGGATCAAGGTGTACGAATGCTGCATTGGTCTCCTTGTATCGGATTATTATGAGAACGATAAAGAGTACAAAATGTTTCCTATGTTAATCGGTTTTTTTGTAAGGATCAAATGTACAAATGCTTGGTCTCTATTGTATCGGTTTTTATTATTTCGGGAACAAGTGAAAATGTTCTTGGTCTCCGTTAGTTATCGGTATTTTTATTATGAAGGGAGATTAAAGTGTACACAAAGCTTGGTCTTCTATGCTATCGTATTATATTATAAGCGGGATCAAGTGTACGAATGCTTGGTCTCTATGTTATCAATATTTTTTTATTAGGGGAAATGTGAAATGCTTGGTTTCCCTATTGTTATCGGTATTTATATTAGAGGATAGGTGTTATGCTTGGTTCTATTGTTATCGGTTTTATTATTGAGGGATCAGATGTAACGAATTGCGGCTTGAGTCTCTTTGTATATCGGTATTTTTTATGAGACGTCAAGCAAAGTAAAACGTAATTAACGTAAAAACTCATGATGTTTAGTAAAAATTAAATACAGAAATGCTTAGTCTCTATTGTTATCGTTTTTATGTTAAGGGATCAAATGTACAAATGCTTGGTCTCATATTGTTATCGGTATTTTATTTTGGGATCAAGTGTACAAATGCATTGGATCTCCTATTCGTTATCAGGTATTTTTATTAGGGGATAAAGTGTCAAATGCTTGGTATCCTATTGTTATCGGTATTTTATTATGAGATATCAAGTGACGAATGCTTGGTACTCCTGATTGTTGCCGTTATTTTATTATAAGGGGATCAAGGTCAGAGCTTGGTCTCCTATTGTATGTCGGGTTATTTTATTATTAGGGGATCAAGCTGTACAATGCTTGGTCTCCTATTGTATCGGTCGTATTTTATTAATGAGGATCAAGTGTACGTGCTTGGCTTCCTATTGTTATCGGTTTTTATTAAGGATAAAGTGTACCAATCGTGGTTCCTATTGTTATCGGTTATTTTTTATTAGGGGATTAAGTGACAAATGCTTGAGTCTTCATTTGTTATCGGTATTTTTATTATAAGGGATCAAGCTTACGAATGCTTGGCTTTACTATTGTTATCGGTATTTTATTATTACGGGAATCAAGTTAAATGCTTGGTCCTATTGTTATCTGTATTTTATTTACGGGATAAAGATTAAAAAGCTTGTTCTATTGTTTCGTATTGTATTATAGGGAGATCAAGTGTACGAAGCTTGGTCTCCTATTGTTTCAATATTTATACTTTGGAAAGTGTTACAATGGTTGGTTCCCTATTGTTATCGGTATTTTTTATAGAGGATCAAGTGGTATGAATGCTTGGTCTCTTGTTATCGGATTTTATTATGAGGGGATTAGGACGATCTGCTTTGGTCTCCTATTGTTGTCGGTTAGTTATTATGAGGGATCAAGTGTCGATGTTTGGTTCTGATGTTATCGGTATTTCTTATGGGGATCAAAGTGTACAATTGCTTTGTTCCGATGGATATGATTATTAATAAGGGATCAATTTGACGAATGCTTGGTGTCCTATTGTTATCGGATTTTATTGAGGGGATCAAGTGTACAAATGCTTGGTCTCCTTTGTTATCGGTTTTTTATGAGCGAATCAGAAGTACAAATGGTTGGTCTCTATTCGTTATCGTATTTATTGGTAATAGGGATCAAATGTAACAAATGCATTGAGTCTCTAATTTTATCGGTATTTTATTATTTCGGGGATCAAGTGTACAAATGCTTGGTCTCCTATTGTATCGGTATTGTTATTATTGGGGATAAGTGTTATAAATCTTTGGTTCCTAGTGTTATCGTATTTTATTATGAGGGATCAGTGATGAATGCTTGGTCTCTATTGTTGCCGGTATTTTATATATAGGGGTCAAGTGTACGAATGCTTGGTCTCCCTTTGTTGTCGTATTTAATTTATTAGGATCAAGTGTACAAAATGCTTGGTCTCCTATGTTATCCGGTATTTTATTATGCAGGGTTCAAGTGTTACGAAGTTGGTCTCCTATTGTTATCGGTATTTTATTATAAGGGGATAAAGTGTACAAAATGCTTGGTCTCCTATTGTTATCGGTATTTTATTATTAGGGGGATAAAGTGTACAAATGCTTGTCTCCTATTGTTATCGGTATTTATTATAAGGGATCAAGTGTACGGAATGCTGGTTCCTATGTTATCGTTTTTATTATTAGGGATCAAGTTGTACAATGTTGGTCTCCTATTGTATCGGTATTTTATTAATTAGGGGATCAAAGTGTCTTACAAATGCTTGGTCTCCTATTTTATCGTATCTTTATTATAAGGGGATCAATGTACGTGCTTAACGACTGATATAGTATGTTGCTAGGGATCTGTAAGTCTCGTCCTATATGTTATCCAGATATTTATCTATAAGACGGACTCAAGTGCAGCAAATGCATTGTCTCCTTTGACGTGTACTCCAAGTATTTCATGTCATAAGTGGGATTCAAAGCTTGTACAAATGCTTGGTTCCTTTGTTATCGATATTCTTATTATGTGGATCAAGTGTAAATGCTTGTGTCTCCTATTGTTATCGTATTTTATTATATTGGGATCAAGTGTACGAATGCTTGGTTCCTATTTATCGGATTTGTCTACGTATGTCGGGGATAAAGTGTATCCGAAATGGCTCTGTCATCCTTATTCGTTATCAGTCATCTTATTATACATTGAGGTTCAAAGTGTACAAATGCTTGGTCTCCTTGTTATCGGTATTTTATTATTAAGCGATCAAGTGTACAAATGCTGTGTGTCCTTTGCTATCGATATTTTATTATAATTGGAGGATCAAGTGTACGATGCTGGTCTCCATTTGTTTATCGGTATTTTATTATAGGAGTAATGGTGACAATGCTTGGTCTCCTATTGTTATCGGTATAATTTTATTAGGGGATTCAAGTGTACAATGCTTGGCTTCCATATGTTATGCGCGTAATTTATTATTACAGGACAAAAAAGTGTACAAATGGCTTCGGTTCTCGCTATTGTTATCGGTATTTATTATAGGGGATCCAGGTACAAATTGCTTGGCTCTCTCATGTTATCGGTAATTTTATAGGGGATCAAGTGTACGAATGCTGGTTCTCTATGTTATCGCGAATATTTTATTATAGGGGAGTCAAGTGTACAATTGCTTGTCTCCATTGTCTATCGTATTTTATTTATCGAGGGATGAAGTGTACAAATGCTTTCTCCTATGTTTTCGGTATTTTTATTATTAGGGGTTCAAGTGTATGAATGCTTGGTGTCCTATTGTTATCAGTATTTTATTATTAGGGGATCAAGTGTACGAGTGCTTGGTGTCCTATTGTTATCGGTATTTAATTATTAGGGGATCAAGTCTACAAATGCTTGGTCTCCTATTGTCATCGGTATTTTATTATAAGAGGATCAAGTGGACGAATGCTTGGTCTCCTATT
>JAXMNL010000229.1:36296-48709 GCA_035128595.1 Eptatretus atami | reverse complement strand
CTTACCTGTTCTGCCGACACGATCCCTCGTCGATGTGTATTCCAGGCCGACTTGAGTTGGGGCTCATACCATGTCATCGCATTCCTTCTCAAAACAGCCGAATCACTGAACTACCCAGATTTCAACTACCTGGGGGCATCCAAAGTGATCCAATGTATTGACGAATGTCCAAAGTTCGGGAACACTTTTGACCCCGGTATGTTTGGCCATGAAAGCACAAAGCGCAACAACTCAGCTACCGTCGTGATTGTTTTGCGGTGTTTTTTGTTGTTCCTTTTTACTACGTGTGGAGTAAAGCTTCATCGCGGACTGGGAGTGAGGTGCGGAGCGCCGGCTCCGGTGCAACTCCAGTACCACTACACACTGGCAGACTCCCCAGTTCTAGTGAACGTTCTGGAGTCGTAATGCGGTCGCGCCGGTATGTTGGTATGGTGAATCCCCGGTCCAGCGAAGGGATCTAGATTCTAGATCCAATCCACACGTCGAGACCGCCATCCGCAAATAGTTGTCTTAAGGCGCAGTACTCGGTTGGTGACAACGAACACCTGGGATAGTAAGTAGCCTGTAGTCATCAGTAGCGCTCCGCCAATGAAGAGCGACACGTCATCAGGTTGGCAAGATGACAGGTAGAAAAAGACACCAGCCCAAAACCGAGCCCCACCAAGCTGTCACCGATTCCAATCTTGATTCTCTTCACCCAATCCACCCAGGACAAACCACAGCTCATCTCCATGCCCCTGCGGATCGTCGAGACACAGCTTTGTTTCTTTCTATTGTCTCCCATACCTCCCTTTGCCACTTCCTTTAGGTCAGGAAACGTGCATTCGGTGAAGAGTGGGCGACAAGATTTGCCTCGTGGTGAAGTCTCGGGACCCGTGCTTCCCCTCATTTTGGGACGTGATGCGAATGCCTGATACCTCCAAGTATTGGTCACCTCCTGTACCATGCCTTTAGAGTTTCCCAACCTGAAGTGAAGCTATGCTTTATTTAACTATTCCAAGCCGCCTCAGAGGGTATTGATTCGGGTCGTTTGTTTGTTTTGTTCGAAACAGAACTTGCAAGTCCTATGAGGAGGAAAGTTAACTTCTGATCCACCCCAGACACCCTTTATAAATCCCACAACCCTGATTAACCCTTAACCCAAGACTCATTTTAGACCCGAATAGACGCGCTACAGAGGACTACCCGATGACAAAATACCTGAGCTCCAAAGACCCCTTTTGGCCCCCCGAAGATAATAGCTTAAGAGACCATTTGCACCACCACACAGTATCCATTAGATCGTTTCCCCTGAGACCTTTTAGGTCCTCTTCTCTGACCTTTTCAACCTCTGCGACCTAGGAATACCATCTCTCCCTATCCTACCTTCAACTTCAGACAATCGTTGATACCCTTTAACCCTCTGACCTTAGACACCTTTTTAGGAATCAATTCACTCTTAGATTCTTCGACGTTTCATGACGCATTCTTGACCGATTGTAGACCATTTTCAGAGCTCATCTTCCTTTCCTTTGCTCCTTCTTGCATTGCGAATTATTTCTTTACCATTATTTTATTTATTTTGTTCGCTTTGTATGTATCATTCCTTTAAAAGCACATACCCGCCGTCTCACATAGACGTTAACATACTAGAAGGACATAAGAGGGCAGGCGGACATTCAACCTCTCAATTGACAGCGACGCACGCACATTCATGGAGCAAGTGTGCTGTAAGAGAACTAGGACGTGCTGTACGTTGTAATAAAGTGCAAAAGATGTCTGACAAAGCTATTACACTAGTGCTTGCAAAGCTTTGAAAAGATGCACGAATAAACTCCGCTGGAGAAGAGGCGGCATATGATAAGTGCGTGGTCCGTTCTTCGTTTGTATGGCACGCACAGGATGCGGGGTAGCGGCAGCAGAGATAGCCTCATTAGCGCGAATTGCTGCGAGTAGGTGGTTGAAACCCGGCGGTCATAAAAAGTAAAGACGTTAAACCTAAATGAAGGAACTTCATGCCTGCAGTCACTCTGTTGCATCTGGGGGGGGGTCTTTTGGACGCCCCACCCACCCCAAGGACAAAATAACTTTTCGAAAAAATGTTTTAATAATTTTATTGCAAATGATCATGTTTTCATCCTCCGGACGTGGCCTCTCGCATGAGACGGGGAAGGCGGAGGCCTACCGCCTGCTGGCATCGTTGGCTAGTTCTCTGACGTCACGCCCATCAATCATCAGCATCGGCCGGGCGCGTGACTTCCTTCCTCCGATCACCTTTGGAAGGCGGGGCTTCTTGCTGCCTCAGCCAGCACTTTTGGCCTCGCTTGCAAAATTGACAAAAAAACTCCCGAATTATGCGTACCAGACCGGGGCAATAAACCTACTTGGCACCGAAGCAACTCATGTATAATCCCGCCTATTAACCCCCGCCACCACTCCCCTGTGTCGGAGAGAGTCGACACGTACACATTTTTCAGCTCAACAAGTTTCCCACTTAATTTCATCAGAGAGTCTCCTACACGTCCACGGACAAAACCCTATTTCAATCCCTACCCTTTTCACCCATATAATCTCGATCTTCACTCGAAACCCGCACATACCAAACACGAAGGCCAGATAAACATGGCGTTTATTCTCAAAATCACAGTCATTAACTAACCTTACACTGGCACATCACGACAATCAAAACGGTTCAAAATGCTCAAATACAATACTGGAATGGAGTGCGAAACTCTTCGATCTACCCTTCCACAGGAACACAGCGTACTCCAAAACGTTCTGTAAATGTGCATCCCAGGCTACTTATGTAACCGCCTCTCTAATAATTACCCACACTTGATCGTGCGGGCACATTGTTTTCTGTGGGAGGTGGTGGATTGAGACCTTCGATGGAGAAGTCCTCCAAACTCTTTCTTGGCACGCCACGACACAATCCTGGGAGGGGTCGGGTCGGGCACAGAGATGAGGTCATCTCATTCATTCTCATATCATTATCGTCTCATCGTCGTCATTCATCATCGAGGATAATGACATAATGAAGCTGATTCGGAAACGAGATTCAGGCCGATTGTGGAGCGGGATTGTATTGCACGTGTAGTGTCTCACGGGGCTCCTGTTTGATGGTTTCGGAGTTTACCGGGAGGGTGTGATCCAGGCCAAGATCAATCGGAGGTCTCAACCATCCCATAATAATGCCGCAGATCGATCTTACGTACCCAGCACTTGCAATTAAGACGGGACCGGCTCTTCCTAAGACCCGATTCATATGCTCGTCCGTGGCTTGGTATCATCTAAAACCACAAGGTTTAAATTACTATGAAACACGAGCACAGTATTCACGTCATTAAATTGAACAGGTGCTCGCGCTCGCGCGCTCTCTCTCTCTCGCCGTCATCCTCGGCCGGAGGGAGGCTATTGCTTTGGGTCTGTTTGTCTGTTTGTCCGCAAAGAACTTTCGTGTTTTGCTTTGCAACCGCTTATGTCGAGTGAGACAAATTTTACAATGAAGGACTACTCATGCCACGATGTTGATCGTATTTGACGTCATAAGTCACTTGGTGTGTCAGCTTTTTGTTTTTAAAACGGAAAAAAACTTTGGACTTTTGTATCCTGAAACCACACCAGGAAAAAAACTGTTACGTGCACGTCTGGCAGTACGTTCATGTGGAATATGTGTAATTTTTTTGAGGTCATAGGTGCCTTCGTTTGATGACGTCAAATTGCATTAATTGTAGACCGCTCTCCCTCCGTATGTATTGAGAGTGTGATCAAGGGATAAATTGCGACAGAAACAAATAGTTGACGTTCATCGGTCACGTGATTCAGCAGCCGTATGTTAAAAAAAGAAAACCATAAAAATCTTCTCCAGAACAGTAGAAGATCGTGGATCTCAGCACCATGTTCCCCAAGCTTGGGGATTACCAGGTATCACAAATGATTGATAAGTTCACATAGTTCTTGGCAGGCCATGTTGGATTGAGCAAAAAATATTTTAAAAATTATTTCTTCTTGAACGCTTCACAATCAACGTGAAACGTCAGGATTTTGATCGAGTAGTTGATGCGGGATAAATGTTTAAATTTCAACCTGATCGGACACATGGTCTGGCAGCCAGATATTTATTTTGTCTGGGTTATTTTTGATTAATTTAATTTTTTTTGGAATTGAGGATCACTTGGTGAACCTTGATGAGGTTTGAGGTGAGAGGAGCAGCTGAACAACCTCCTTATCCAGGTCCTCTGATTGGATGACTCCATCTTTGTCTTCTTTTAATTATGTCACATCAGTACACAAACTCAACAATTACATACATAAAAGTACACTAAAAAACAAAAAACAAGTCTCTGGCGAGGGTCTGCAATTCTGATTGCTCTTTTTCTTGTATTTATAATGTGATCGGACGTATCTTCGAAACTGGGATCTCCGGACACCACGATGACTTGTTCATCGTCTCTTAGGTCCTTATTAATTCATTTTCACAGTGTTGGTACGAGGTCTCCAGTTCGTCCTGGTTGTCGGTTCGATCCGACAAGTCGCTTCGATACAACCGTTAACGTCGACGCTTTTCGGGGTCTTCCCGCCAATTCACGCGCAAATGTCGAGATACAGTTCGGATCGAGTCCGAATCGCAGTATTACGCGATCAGGGTCGCATGTCGGAATGTATTGGCAAGCGAGCCTGATGTGCGGTGTTGAGAACCCGGCCAATTATCCCTCACAGGTCTTTTTATCACCCCGAGAGAACCACCACAGCATCGTCACCCTGAGACCAGGGATATATTTTATTGACCGATGCGGGGAGGGAAACACAAGGGAAGCAAACAGTTTTAGGTACTAGAAGGGCACTCGGTGAGCGCACACCATCATGCCTGAGCCACGAGACCTTCATCAGCCCAAATACATGTTTGAGATATCGTTTGCTGTACAGTACGATATCGGTCTCCGATGTCATTCAAACAAACCATACTGGTGTCGACGCAAAGGTGGATAATTAATCCATCGACTGGTGAACTTACAGTCCACCGATCCTGGACAGGTGCGAGGATAGAAACCCAACCACACTTTATCAAATCACAAAGCCACCAAGTGGCTTGGTCAGAGGGCCACGCAGGCCCAACATGACCTAAGGTCACATTAGAAATGCGTGAGCTGATGAGACCTTATAAGTTAACAGGTCGGAAAGAGATTTATTCTGGGGGTGCGAAAGGGGGAATTTAACATCCCCGTTTATAAACCCTCAACTCGAAAGGCTACATTCGGGTGGGCACCGAACCGGGCGTCCCTTCGGCCTCAAAGTACCAATTAACCCCTTGGAGCAAAACCCGCACTCACCTGCGGTCCCTGACCGCTCGGGTGTGCAGGTAACCCAGCGTTTCTGCAGGGAGAGAGGGATTGAAGGTTGTGCATCTTGTGCAGGCCAAAACAAGCAAAGTGCACCAGGACTGCAGCTGGTCATCGGGTAGGGATTTTGATGCGCATTGCAGCGGTCCAGTAATTCACCGAGAACAAAAAACAGGTCATCCTCACAGAACTCCGTGTTGACACACCTGCCGAAGCAATTGATCGACGTTATCAGGTGAACGGACGAGCCCTTGAAGTTTAACTTGTTATTGAATGAGCTGAAACGGACATTGATGAAGGGATATCGTGTCTGAGTTGTGTGTGATCACGTGTGAGTGTATGGATGAGTGTGTAAGTGTGAGTTTGTAATCGTGAGTTGTTGATAGTGTCAGTGTTAATTAGGATGGCTGATAGTGTGTTAATCAGGTGAGTGTGATAAGTGTGAGTGTAACGGATTGAGGTGTGACAAATGTGAATGTGAGTGTGAATCAGGGGGTTGTGATTAGTGTGAGTGTATCGGATGGATGTGATAAGTGTTCAGTGTAATCAGGCTGAGTGTGATAGTAGTCAGTGTTGTTTATCATGAGTGTGATAAGTGTGTGGTTGTATTCGGTTGGTGTGACAAATGTGTGAGTATTCAGGATGATGTCGATAGTTGTGAGTGTATCAGGGGAGTGTGATTAGTGTGAGATGTATTAGGATGAGTGTGCTAAGGTGTGGGTGTAATTTAGATGGTGTTGTAGTGTGAGTGTAATTTGGTATGAGGCGATAAAGTTGAGTGTGATCAGAATGAGTGTTGAATTTTTTAAAGTTGTTTTTGATTCAGTAATTAGATGAGTGTTGATAGGTGAGTGTATCAGGATGAGTCGTGACCAAATGGTGTGGTTGTAATCAGGATGAGATGTGATAAGTGTGTGAGTTGTAATAGGAGGAGTGTGATTGGTGAGTGTAATCGGCATGAGTGTGATAAGTGTCAGTTGTATAATGATAGTGTTGTTGATAGGGGGTTGTAATCAGGATGAGTGTGCAATTGTGAGGTAATCAGGTATGAGTGTTGATAAGTGTGATTTGTTGAGTGTTATCAGGAGGAGTATCATTGTGTGTGTTCGGTGTAAATTAGGATGTGAAGCTGTGATAGTGTTGTGAGTTAATGCATGGAGGTGTAGTAAGTTGTTGAGTGATTAATTAGGATGAGTGCGATAGTGTTGTGATCAGATGAGTGTGATAGTGCTGGTGTAACAGGATAAGTGTGAGTGTTGATCAGGAATGAGTGTTGTGATTAGTGTGAGTGTAATCGGATGAGTGTTAGATCAACGTGTGGAGTTGTAATCAGAGATGAGTGTGATAAGTTCTCTGTTGAGCTGTAATTCAGGGTGAGTGTTTATCAGGCATGAGTGTGATAGTGTTGGTGTTGATCGATGAGGGCTATAAGTTGTAGTCCGTAATCAGGGATGAGGTTGATAAGTGTGAGGTGTAATCAGGAATGCAGTGTATCATAAGTGTGAGTTTAATCAGAGGATGAGTGTGATAAGTGTTGAGTGTATAATCAGGATGAGTGTGATAGTGTGAGTTGTGATCGGTTGAAGTGTCATAAGTTGAGGAGGTGTAATCAGGATGAGTTGGTGATAAGTGTGAGTGTAATTTCAGGATGAGCTGTGATACAGTTGTGAGTAGTGATCAGGATGAGGTGTAAGTGTAGAGTGTAATCAGATTGAGTGTGATAGTGTTGAGGTGTAATTCAGGAAATGAGTGTGAGTGTATTCAGGATGAGTGTGATAAGTGTGAGTGTGAAATCAGGGAATGAGGGATGATAAGTGGGAGTTGTTAATCAGGATGAGTGTATAAGTGTGGAGTGTAATCAGGAATGTGTGTGATAAGTGTGAGTTTAATCAGGCATGGAGTGTGTTGTAAGTGTGAGTGTCAGGATGAGTTGTGATAAAGTGTGGAGTGTAATCAGGGATGGTGTGAATAAGTGTGGTGTATCAGGCATGAGTGTGTAAGTGTGGAGTGTAATCAGGATGAGTGTGATACGTGTGAGTGTAATCAGGATGAGTGTGAACGTGTGGTGTAATCAGGGTGAGTGTGATAAGTTGTGAGTGTAATCAGGTATGAGTGTGGATAGTGTGAGTGTAATCAGGTATGAGATAGTGATAGGTGTGAGTGTAATTAGGTGGTGTTGATAAGTGTGTGAGGTGTAATCAGGATAAGTGTGATAAGTGTGAGTGTAATCAGGTGAGTTGATAAGTGTGAGTGATCAGGACATGGAGTGTGTAAGTGTGAGTTTACATTAGGATGAGTGTTGATAAGTGTGAGTGTATTCAGGATTTGGGTTGTGTAAGTGTGTGTCTAATCGGATTGAGTGTGATAAGTGTAGTGTATCAGGTGAGTGTGATTAAGTGTAAGTGTAATCAGGATGAGTGTGAATTAAGTGTGAGTGTAATAGGATGAGTGTGATAGTGTGTGTCATCAGGATGCATTGTGCTAGGTCAGTGTAATTAGGATGGCTGTGTAAGTGTGGTGTAATCAGGATGAGTTGTTGACCAAATTGTGTGAGTGTAATCAGGTTGAGTGTGCTAAGGTGAAGTGTTAATCAGGAGGTGTGTGAATTGTTGGTGTAATTAGGATGGTGTGATAAGTGTGACGTGATAATAGCATGAGTGTGATTAAGTGATTGAGTGTATCAGGGATGGAGTGATGTGATAAGTGTGAGTGTAATTAGCAATGGAGTGTGATTAAGTGTGAGTGTAATCAGGATGAGTGTTTGATAAGTGTTTGAGTGTAATTAGGATGAGGTGTTGTAAGTGATGAGTGTAATTCGATGAGATGTGATAAGTGTTGAGTTGTAATAGAGAGAGTGTGATTAGTGTGAGTTTGCTATTAGATGAGTGTGTACAGTGTGAGTGTAAATTAGCGATGACGTGTGATAAGTGTGAGTGTAATTGCATGAGTGTGATAAGTGTTGAGTGTAATCAGGATGAGTGTGATCAAGTGTGAGTCGTAATTTAGCATGAGTGTGATAAGTGTGAGTGTGATGGATGAGTGTTGATAGTGTTGAGTGTAATCAGGATGAGTGTGAGTGTATCGGGCATGAGTGTGAGTTGTGCATCAGGAATGAGTGTTGATAGTGTGAGTGGATCAGGATTGAGGGTGATAAGGTGCGCTGTAATCAGGCATGAGTGTGATAGTGTGAGTGTAATCAGGATGAGTGTGATAAGTGTGAGTGTAATTCAGATTGAGTGTTGTCGTGTGAGTGTAATCATCATGATTAAATCAGGATGGTTGTGGTGTAATCCGGAATGAGTGTGATAAGTGTGGTGTATCAGGATGGTGTATAAGTGTGAGTGTATCAGGATGAGTGTTGATAGTGGTGAGTGTAATCAGATGAGTGTGATAAGTGTGAGTGTAACGTAGGGATGGTGTGATAAGTGTGAAGTGTTAATTCAGGATGGTGTGATAAGTGTGAGTGTAATCAGGGATGAGTTGTGATAAGTTGAGTGTTGATCAGGATGAGATGTGATAACGTGCTGTGGTGTATCGGAGAGTTGTGTAAGTGTGAGTGTAAATCAGGATGAGATGTGTAAGTGTGTAGTGTATTCAGGATTGGTGTTGATAGTGTGAGTGTAGTCAGGAATGAGTGTTTGATAGTTGTGAGTGTAATCAGGGTAGTGTGATAAGTGGGGTGTACTCAGGAATAAGTGTGAGATGTAATCAGGATGAGTGTGATAAGTGTGAGTGTAATCCAGGATGAGTGTGTAAGTTGTGAGTGTATCAGGATGGAGTGTGATTAAGTGGTTAGTGTATCAGGATGAGTGTGATAAGTTTTGGTGTAATCAGGATGAGTGTGATCAGTGTGAGTGTGAGCAGGATGAGTTGATAAGTTTGAGTGTGGAACAATCGGATGAGTGTTGATCAGTGTGAGGTATATCAGGAATGAGTGTGATAAGATGTGAGTGTAATCAGTATGAGTGTGATAAGTGTGAGTGTAATCAGGATGAGTGTGGATAAGTGTGAGTGTAATCGGATGAGGGTGATAGTGTGAGTGCATCAGGGTGAGATGTGATAGTGTGAGTGTAATCAGGAATGAGTGCTGATAAGTGTGGTGTACATTGGATACGTGTGCATTAAGTTTGTGAGTGTTATCAGGAATGGAGTGTGATAAGTGTGAGTGTCATCAGGATGAGTGTGATAAGTGTGAGAATGTAATCAGGATGTGTGAATGGTGTGAGTGTAATCAGGTGAGTGTGATAGTGTGAGTGTAATCAGATGGGTTGTGATAGTGGTGAGTTGTATCAGGAATTGATGAGTGTGATAAGTTGTGAGTGTATCAGGAATGAGTGTGCATAAGTGTGTGTGTGTAATCAGGATTGAGTGTGATAAGTGTGAGGTGTAATCAGGATGAGTGTGTGTAGTGTGGATGTACCAGGATGAGTGTGATAATGTGTGTATGTATCAGGCAATGAGTGTGATAAGTGTGAGTGTCAATCAGGAATGAGTTGTGATAGGTGAGTGTTATTCAGGAATGTAGATGTGATAAGTTGTGAGTGTAATTCAGGATGGTGTTGAGAAGTGTGAGTGTAATCAGGCATGAGTGTGATAGTTGTGAGTGTAATCAGGATAGTGTGATAAGTGTGAGTTGTAATCAGGATGGAGTGTGTTAAGTGTGAGTGTATCGGATGAGTGGTAGGGTGTGACTGTATCGGATGAGGTGTGTAAGTTGTGAGTTAATCAGGAATGAGTGTGATTAGTGGAGTGTAATTCAGGATGAGTGGTGATAAGTGTGAGTGTATATCAGGAATGAGTGTTGAGCTGTAGTTGGGAAGAAGATGATTTTGGTTTGGAGTTGATGATGGGTTTTGTTCTCTGTATTTACCGTGCACATCAATGGCCGTTACACCCACGGGTCAGCCATTCCGTCCGTCCTAGCCGTTATTTGGGTCTAACCCTCACCTTTGTCTGTGCCCCCACTCCTCCCTTTTTAATGACGTTCCTTCGTTTTCACCCGAGGTGATGGAATCACCGGTACTCCCTTCAACATCCAAATGACGAGCTTCTGCTGCGCGTACTGACCGACGCACTCCAAGCATACTCTACGGCGGGAGGTGGAGGTGCTTCGTCGTCAAGGAGAGCAACAGGACCGCGGTCCTTGCAGGAGGATGGCACTGGTGCGAGCATCATCATCATCTTCATATTCATCATCATTCTCGGCTCCTTTCTAGCATGGGATCGTGTTGGTCTTTTTTTTTTTCTTTCAGGGAACCCTTTTTCTTCTGTGCCGTCAGGTGGAAGGAGTGTTAACGTCGGGAAGCCAGGTAAAGGTCACCTGTGAGGGGGAAAAAACTCATTTATTATTATATTATCAACACAGGTGCACACCAGGTTATTATGTTTTTTATTGTGTCAATCTTTTATCATGTCAATTCAGTTTATTAATTTATGAAAATTATTAAATTATTATTATAAATGAAACATCAATTTTTTTTTTATCAAATTAAAATCATGAGAATTAAAATCACTTAAATTAATCATCATTTTAGAAATCGATCTTAAATAAATCAAACATATATATATTTTAATTTATAACATAAATACATCAATTTTATCAATTCATCATAAAATCATTTATTTTTTATCAATTTTAAATCATCATCATAAATTATCATTAAATTAAAATTCATCATTTAAAAATCTCATCGATTAAATTTTTAAAACTCATCATTTAAAATTATTCATTTTGAGAATCGAACGGTTTGAAACACCGAGCTCCACCTGGAAGACGAGAGGAGCGTTTAATAAAAAAAAAACCAGAGCTTTATCTAGTCTTCGTGGGATGGTGGTTCGACGACCTTGGCTGCGTTTTTCGTGCTCCGTTCAATAAACAGTTTTACGTGATGTTATCAAACACAGACGGGTGAACATATCTAGGCACCTGGAGCTGGACGGTGTCCGAATGACGATGTTCTCGTCTCACCGACGAAGAGAAGCAAAAGTTTTGGATTTCACGCGCAGAAAGACTTCTCCATCTCGATGCACGACGAAACAAAGAAGGTTTTAAAAGATTGAAGCAACAAAAGAGAACGTGGTGACGTAGGGCGAGAGCGTGGTGACGTAGGGCGAGAGCGTGCGAACTGCGAAACGTCCACACGAAGCATCAGCCTTAGCTCAACATCACTTCCGGTTCGTTGGTGCATCCGGGAATCTTCTTCTTCGCTTTCTGATGACTGAAATTTCTCTGATCGTGAATTACCTGAGTCACAGAGTAAGGATCCAATTTAAAAATATTACTTTTCTCCCTCCATACTTTCCCCGGCGAAACCATTTCATGCAATAACTACTCTTTGGGTTGAAGGCCCCTGCGTCCAAACTCGTATCTCAACCCCTGACTGATGTACGTCATGGATTGCAAACACAGGTTGGAAGTTGAACTGCCGTTTTAAGGACAAGACCTGTGCGTCACATCCACACGAGGGACGTGTTGTACTTTCTTGTGTATTTATTTGATTGAGCTGTTGTTATTCTTGTTTAACAAATGGTGTTCAAAAATAAAAACATAAAACAGAGGTGCCTTTTGTTGTCTGGGGAGGAGCCTCTGATGAGTAGCCACGCCCTCAATTTCCGGTGGAAAATCCCTGTGAAACACTCAACGTACATTTGAACTTTGACATTCACTTCCCCCTTCACATCAACCTCCACCACAAAGGAAGAAAACCCTCCACCAGGGTGCGGCTCTCGCACCGAACTTGAACACCAAACTTGGTGGACAGATCTTGGTGAAGATCCGAATCCGGATTCGAGAATCTCATTTTTTTTTTGTCCAAGTGATCTTCACCGTAGAGATGGGGGGACAAAAACGATACGGACGAAGTACACGGGGAAAACAAGATGGACGCAACGGGGACTTTCAGGAAGGAAAGCAGGGAATTTGAAGGAGGTGGGGTTGGGGTAGATTAACGGGGGTAGAAAAGATTGTGGTGTTGGATGGGGAAAGACATGAGATGGTGGTGAACGGCTGTTTTGAAGACCCTGAGGAAGAGTGGATTGAAGACGAGTTGAGTTTGCTCCAGAGTGGGCGAAAAAAGATGAATGATCATCTCTCTT
>JAXMNL010000229.1:14803-25112 GCA_035128595.1 Eptatretus atami | reverse complement strand
AAATAATTAATTAATAAGCGTGGTGTGTGGTCGTGGAATCGTTTTCGGTAAATAAATAAATTATTAAGAGGTGGTGTGTGGATGGGGAATCGTTTTCAGTAAATAGGTAAATAAATAAATAATTGGAGGTGGTGTGTGGGTGGGGTATCGTTTTCGGTAAATAAATAATTAAAGGTGGTGTGTGGATCGTGGAATCGTTTTCGGTAAATAAAGAAATTATCGGTTTGCTGGTTTGTGCTGTAGAGCCTCGCGTTGCAGACACACTACACGCACACCGCACACGCACACACACACACACGGACAAACTCGAGCATAAACTTCTCTCAATGCTCTTGTTGACCATACCTTCCTGAGGCCACAACAATATTTTCATAAGCCACGCCCCACTTTCCATAAGGCAGCGCCCACTTTTCTACGACACTCCCACTTTCATCAACCACGTCTCCACTTTCCCTAAGCCTCCACACACTTTCCTAAGTCCCTCATAAAAAATGACGGTAAATAGACACCGATTTTCAAGCACTACCATTTGAAAATAAAACCTCAATCAAAAAATCGCCTCAACGTCTAAAATTTTCTAAATATCTCGAAGTGTTTAATTCCGAAGTCTCGATTCTCTACATTCAAAACTGAAGGAAAAGTATTGAAAATACTGTACGCGGATTTTTGGCCGCTGCACAGCAACGGGTGGTTGCTAGGAAACGAAACTCAAACGCGCACACTCCCAGCCCATATGGCACGTGTTCACCAAGTTTCATCGAAATCGGTTTGCTGGTTTGTGCTGTGGAGCCTCGCGTTGCAGGCACACACACACACATCTTAACCCTCCCCTCTCATCTGAAGTTTTGTTCCTCTTTAACCTTAATTTATCTCAATCCCGTAATCTGCTTATCTCCTCGTGCCCCGTTAATTCTCCTCGCTTTCTCAAAAGAACCCCTTTGGTTTCTCCTCGTACTCTGCCAATCATGTGTTTAATCTTCTTGATCCCCGATTCTATTCTGGCCCATTTCCTTTTTACCTCGTGTATTCATCATGTCTCATCTTACAACGTTTTTAGCGAGATTGGAATTCCCCTTCATTCCTCTGGACCCATTCAATTAATTTTAACCAACATCGTGTTCTGCCAAAGTGAATATTTAATTGTCTCGGCCCTTCTGTTCATTTCTGTCACTTCCTACTCCGAGTGCTATCTGCTCCTCTTTAATCTGTCATTTGATTTGTCATTCCTCCTTACACCGCCTCCATCGCGTCCAAACAACCGCCACTTCTCCTCTTCCTCATCATTTCTCCTGCAGCGCATTCTTCAATCCGTTCCGTCATCTCTGGCCCATCACCCCATACAAGCCTTCACCTCAATGCCCATCCTCCCATTCCTTGCTCAATGCCCTCGAATGTCAGCCTGGCCTCATCTGACCTCTGCAGCCCTGCCCCATCCTTGTCTGCCCCACCTTCATGTCCGTTACCCATGGCGCATTCATAATCATTGCGTCGAGCTTAATCACCCACAGTCCATGTTTATTAAATAATTGTTGTTGAAAAATGTGACGGAAAACACCATGAGCTGGAACAGATAAATGAGGGCAATTATCATAAAGCAAGGGTGTGGAAGACAGTGGCAACAATTAAAAGATTTAATAAGCATGTCTTACAGGCAGGGAAAGCAAGATTGATGAGAGTACAGCAAAATAAATGGCAGTTATACAAAAGAGACGACACAGGGCAGAGCTAAACCGAAATGAAAACGTCACTCTTCATCCGTCTTTTTTCCCCGCCTGAACAAACTCCCACATTCTCTCAACCTCCCCACTCTCCTTCCAAAGGTCTTCAAAAACAACGTTCAACCACCAATCTCTTAGCTTCCCTCATCCAAAACCACGAGCTTTCTACCCCCCTAATCACCCCAAAACCACCTCACTTCAAATCCTGCTTTCCTTCCTGAAAGTCCTTAGTGGTCCATCTGTTTACCCCATGACCCCGACCCATCCTCTCGCCTCCACAAATCTCCTCATGGTCTGCTGTTCCACACGGTTTTCCTCTCTCTCCCGCGCCCTCTTGTCCCTGCTCACCCTTGTTTGGCATGCTGTGTGTAGCCCTCAAACGAGCCGTGCAGTTACACAAAAAAAAACCCCAAAAAACCTTCTGGAATACTTGGCTGGGTCCGATGAACCAACACAACCCATCGCTTAGAAGGGGGAGGAGGGAAAGAAAACTGGGGGTGTTTTAGATGCTGAAGTGAGGAGGTCAAAATAGGTTAATGAGATGCAAAATGTAATGCAGAAGAGGAGCGTGGAGAGGTGTAATCTGCGTTGCCTCTTATTTTGTGCAGCCACAGCAGACGAGACAGTGGAATGGAAGAGACAGAACGGTGAATTAGGCTTAATGTAAGTGGGAAAAGTCTGTTGGTAAACACACGTCTATCGTTCTCAGTGCTACGCATTCCGCCAAACTTAGCACTTATCACTCGCCTTCCCCTCACGCTGCTGGGTCAGGTCTGGACCCTCCTCCTCTCCATCTCTCCGCATTCAAAGAAGCGGCCTCCACACCCAGGAAAAGATTCTCTGACCACGTGCCAAGACTGACTGACTCAACGATGGTGAGACTGACTGAATCAAGGTACGACTGGCTCAGACGACTGGTGAAGAACTGGGGCAGACTGACTGGCCAAGACTGCCTGGCAAAAGAGCTGTGACCAGAGACTCGTGCGAGAGACTGGCTCATAACCTGACTTGGCGAAGACTGAACTCTGACCTTTTGCAGATCTTTATTACGAGCCTGGGCAAAGGAGAACCAAAGTCAGATCGAAATGCTCGTAGGCAATCCGGCAACGCAGTGGTGACAGTACGCCCCTGAGAATAGCTCCCGCCCTGCGAGACTTCCGAAGCCAGAAGGGCCTCATTCACACAGCCCCCGGCAACCCGGCCATCGTGACGAAGCCCAAGAGTTAACATGGCGCACGGGTGTTTTGTGAAGTGTTTCGCGGCCACGAACGTGTGCCTGGCTTTTGAAGAGGGTCGCTAATTGTAGCGAGCGAACAGGGCTCACTCAGATGACGTTGAGTGGATCTGACCTCCAGCATCCATTCACTGTCCTTGTTCCCTGATACTAAAGATTGTGGTGAGGCATCTGGGGTATGACTGTGGTTGGGCATTCGTAACCAAAGTGTACTGAGTTCGGGAAGCACTGGATCATTTTTGGTGAGAGGTCGACGTAGGTGATGGGAAGATTTTTTTTGGAGGGGTGTTGGTGGTCGTATGAGTGTTGTAGCTTTGTTCAGACTGAGGAGCCTGAAAATAAAATCATCCGTTTGGGGAATGGAAGCGGCAGTTGAATGGGGGCCCAAAGCGAATAATGACATGAGGCTCTCTATTAACACAACGACTGGTTCGTCTGCGTCCATGACAGCTTGCTTGAAAGGAGAGGTCATGTGTATAAAGTAAAATAAATAAGATGAATGAATAAAGAACCAAACTAAAAACCCCACATATCATGTCCCATTGAACCCACTAGAACATAAAAGGGAAGGGCTACTGAAAACGGAACTATAAGAAATACGTGCCTGGTGTTCGCAGAACTGCAACAAATATAGTTTCACACATACATAAATAGATTTCACTTTAATCATTTATTTTCCTACTCTACTTTACTCTACTGTGTAATAGTTGATATTAAAACGGAAGTTTAACAGAAAACTAAGTTATTTTACAAGGAGCTCACTTGGATACACATAACTGAAACATTCAAATTTGCAGGAAATTAGTTTCAATTGCAAGTGTTTATTATTTTAACATTTTAGAAATATTGTGCGTATGGAAAACATAAATGAGATAATTTCAATGTTACTGTCCTTTTTGGCCACCAATCACTTGGGGCGAATTTGTAAAACTTCAGGTAAAAATAATTTTGAAGGCCGTTTTGCCTATTTGAAAAGGGCTTTGGTGGAGTTCATCAGCACTGCTGAGGCTGCGATGTGATACGACAAACTCAAACAATGCAGTTGATTGTTCACTATCACTATAGTTGTGATTCATTACTGGAATTTCTTGGTGGATATGTGGAGCTTCCTCCGCTTATGCTGAACATTTGTGATGTATCCGCATTTTTTTGGCTTCGAAACCAAAGAAAACATGTCCTGATTAGTTTTACCTCTCTGGGTAGAACGATGAGTCCATGCATGAGTCAGGAAAATCCTTCCTCACAATTCCCAGTTCCTCCAGGAGGAGGGCCTTTGTACGTTCAGAACTTTTAGAAATTTCCAAGGTGGTTTGAGAATATTTAATTTCAACATTTTTCCCCCCACCGTTTCATCAAACACTTAAGCTGTGATCGGCTGATATCATCGTATGTAGTGATGTTAACAAACAAAACTTATACCACTAACATCTTCAATAGGAAGATGGCCTGGGTGGCCTGGTTGGCCTGGTGGCCTGTTTTGAAACCCTACGCATTGCTATAGAAACTGCCACCCTCTGGCGTCTCGCATGGCAGTGACATTACATCATGTGTCACGATTCGTCAATCAAACAGACATAAACTGGAAGACCCAAAGGCACTTTCGGTCATTGTGACCTGAAGATCCCCCTTGGTGTCTTTCGAGAAGATTGCTGGCACTCCGAAAAACAACTAACAATTCTGCCACGTTAAGTCTCCAAACTGGTAAACCAGTATACCCCTAATTATTAGACGATTTGAGCCCGCAGAAATTCCCGCATAAATAAATACTGAAAGGTGATACTTGGCGCATGGTCAAACATTAGCGCGGATTTCTGTGACATTCCTTCTGACAATGAACCATAATTTCTGACAAATTCACATCAAATTATCTCTTAAGAGCTGCAAGAAAGAAAAGATATACAGATGCTTTAGTGGAGATTTCCCTTTGATGTGCTTTAGCACATCTACTATGCTGCTATGGAAAACATTTCTATTGAAACATTCTAAACTATGTGAAACATACAAAACAACAAATTATGGCAACTACATATACGGATTAATGATACCCAGCTTAAAAACAAAACAGAGGATATTGTTAAAAACTGAGGTTAAAAAAAAAAAACAGAGGCTCCGGACTGTCTCTCCTCACGAACTGCTCTCCTCCGTCGTCTCTCCTCCGCTGTTCTCTCCCCGTCTGTCTCTTCCTTCCGTCGTCCTCCTGCCTCCGCGTTCTCCTCCGACTGTCTCTTCCTCTGACTGTTCTTCTCTGACTGTCCCTCTCCTCTGACTGCTCTCCTCTGACCTGTCTCTCCCCGAACTGTCCTCCTCCGACTGTCCTCCTCCGACTGTCTCTCCTCCGACGTCTCGTCCTCCGACGTCCTCCTCGACGTCGCTCCCACGCCGACTGTCTCCCGCCGGCTGTCCTCTCTGTCTGTCTGCTCCGACTGTCTCTGCTGCCGTCTGTCTCTCCGTCTGCTCCTTCCCGGCTGGCCTCCGACTGTCTCTCCTCTGACTGTCTCTCCTCCGACTGTCTCTTCTCCATCTGTCTCTTCTCCGTCGTCCGCTCTCCGTCTGTCTCTCCGACGCTCGTCTCCGCGTCTCCTCCAATTGTCTCTTCTCCGTCTTCCTCTCCTGACTGTCTCTCCCGTCTGTCTCTCCGAGCTGCTCTTCTCCGTCCCTCTCCGAGTTGTCTCTTCCTCCCGTCTGTCTCTCCGATTGTCTCTCCCGACTGTCTCTTCTCCATCTGTCCGCCGACTGTCTCACGGCCGACCTGTCTCTCCTCAGCCGTCCTCATGCGATCTCCTAAACGGTGTGGCAGAAAAATTCAACAGGCAAACCTGCATAGTTGTATCAATATAGCAATGAAGGTTCGAACAGCAGTCGCATTGGTCCCAACTCCCTAGGCGGGGTCAAAAGAATCAAATCCCCAAAAATGTAATTACAGACACATTTAAAATCATTTTTTTTAATGAAAACTTGTACATGAACTCAAACATTTGGGAATGCATGAAATACTGTACAATTTGTTTGGATTTCACCACAGTGCATCTCCCCAAGAAGAAGGGACTTGTGGGCACAGGGTGAAATGGAAAAAAAAGAATTAATTCCTGCTGAACGCTTGGCCATCTTCAACTCCGCTTTAGTGGGAAGCATGGGATTTGCAAGGCGTGGCCATCGACTTCCTCTAGTAGGAATTAAATCTGTAATGTCTTGCTAAAGGACAATTATGGAGAAATATTTCTCTCTTTTTGAAACAAATAAGTTGTTTTCAGATTGGCAGTTGCCCCATAAGAAAAATAAAAGGTCCAATGCACAGCAAACGATCACAATCATAATTAATCACCCCTGCTAATTCCCATTGATATAAATGAGATACATTTTAAATACAGCCTGATAAACTTATAAGACATTCTAAGCCTCTTTTAGCATGGGCTTAGAGCTGAAACATGTAAAGACACATGAGGACCTCAACGTAAAAGTAGACATCTTTTATTTAAAAGCACGGATGATTAACAACCATTTACAAGGCAATCTTGCAAGGAAAAACAACTGTATCTTGTAAGTGGGTCACAATTTTTTGTGGATATACCGACTATTTAGTCACTTCCAATTAAGTGATCACCAATATTTGAAAAAAATGTCCTAATGGATTAAAATTAACTGGAAGTTGCCGCCTAAAATTCCTGAGTTCAGAGTCCAATGAACTGCAAAATCATTTTCTCGTGACGGAATCCAATGTATCATGTTTCCTTATCAACAATTATCATGTTTCTATCATGCCAATATCATGGTTTCTTGCATCCAATACAAGTTTCCTATCAGCATTAAATTCACATCAGTAGGTTTATTTCTTTAACCCTCCTAAATGGGCCAACACATTTTACCAACACCACTTTCAAGGCCAAAAGCTCTACAGCAGTAATCAAGAGGTATATCATAACACCACGGCACACACATGTGCAAACTGTTCTGGATCCATACAAAAACTAAACAGCTAGAATGATCAAATTAAATGAGCCATTGATCTTCAGGGGATTATTTGGATAGGACCTTGACAATTTGCAAGAAATATGCACTGTGAAAACATCCTTTACATACCGTCCACTTGACTTTGGTGCCAGTACACGAGCCGTCAATTTGTGTCGGGAAATCCTTGTCTCCTAAAGTGCCTGATCAAGGGGCAACTTTGTATTATGGTAGGATATTTCATCAATGCTTGAAGATGTGCAATAAAGTAATCGTAAAAGAATTTAATCATCACATCTGTATAAAACCAGCCAGGGTGCACAGATCTGATATGTCGAGTCAAAGGTAGATAGACGACTGCTTTCCTTTTGCAATAAAGAATTGCTCCTCAGTGACAAATTGCAGTGGAATGGCTTTGGTGAAAAATCCAATTCTCACCAATCCTTGGGTTCCATTAATGTTGTTTGGTTTAAGTTTATCTTCTTTGGTTTGCAAAGCACATGATAACAGGCCATCTATGTGAATGGTATGGCGGTGCATGTCAAAGTTGTATGTAATGAATAACTTTTAGACAGTATTCGGAGGAGTGCGAGCGTCTTGTTGGGAAAGTAAAAAGTTGTTTTTTAAATTTTGAAACCTTAGATAGAGTCTAGGCCATCGCAGCGCGAAATGCTTGAATATTTTGAAGTTCTCTGTTTAGTGGCCTCAACCCCGAATAACGCTTCAATTAAAAATCCGATCAGCACAAATATCTTAAAACGAATAAGTAGGCAAACAATCTCAGACCATGTAGCATGCAGGAAGAAAAACCAAGAGGATGTCATAGTTCTACAACTTTATTTTCTTAATCCTTCTCATAGCATGTAGCTGGCAAAGGAAAGAAGATTAAGAGGGATAAAGACAGAGTCGATGTCATTTGAGCAGTCAGAGGTTGTGTTTCTAATAAATCGTGGCAATGCCAGGACAATATGTGAGGAGAAGTGAGGCTTTTGGTCGCCGGAGTCAGAATTCTTGCAAGAAGGAAGATGGGAGGGAAAAGAAAATGAATAAGGATAAAAAAAGAAAAGGGAAAAGGTGAAGAGGGAAGAAAAAAAGAAGAAGAGGAAGGAGAGAAAGGGGAAGGAAGGAAATGGGGAGGAAAAAGGGGCAATGTGCATCTAACTACAGACAATAAACCAGGTGAGAAACGCCACACGACAACAAAACTTATTGAATGGTCCTGTCGTTGACAATTGAATAGTTTTATTGGCATTGTTAACTGAGTAATGTACCTACAGACCTGTCAGTTGGATTTACATCTTATTGCTTCCATTTGTTTGAATTTGATTCAATGAAAAGCTCTCCAAATGCCTCAAACCCACACAGCACACACACACACACACACAGCACACCACACACACAACAACACCACACACACACACCACACACAACACATCACCACATGCAAAACACACACACACACCCGAACTCCCAGTACACAGCACACACACACACACACAGCACACACACAAACACCACAGCACACACACACACAAACACACACCACACACATATTCACACACACACACACACACACACACACACACACACACACACACACACACAC
The DNA here is from genome assembly GCA_035128595.1 of Eptatretus atami. Lineage (NCBI taxonomy): Eukaryota > Metazoa > Chordata > Myxini > Myxiniformes > Myxinidae > Eptatretus > Eptatretus atami. Next base: position 16,609 of record JAXMNL010000229.1, on the reverse strand, counting down.
ACAACACACACACACACCAGCACACAACACAACCCACACACCACACACAACACACAACACACACACAACACACACACCACACACACACACCCCCCTGCCCAACTCCCCGTTCTCCCCAATGATGCCCCCGCACAATGCGCTTTAGATAATGCAGCCAAGGCTCGGAATGATGTAAATCCATATTTAGGTCAATCTAAAAGCAGTCACGAAATGGTTCTTGCATTTTCTACAGACAAGTTTTATACACTATTCCTTTTGCTGTGTAGCAGATAACACTCCTCCACACCCCCCCCTCTCTGCGATTCCCACTGAATACCCATAATTAATACTTGTCAATTCAGAAAGTTTCTTCGCAGCAATATAATGGGTAATTTGTATTAAGGAAACCGAAGCCATGTTGCTTCCACTACCTTTAATTACCATCTCCAAGGATTTGCACTTTTTATTCTAAAAACGTGCCTCCACATAGGTTTCCTCACACCCCCTTCCAACCATATTCATAAATATTCAATTATCTGGTAAAGTATTTTATGCGTGAACTATTCTGAACTATTACTGACAACTTGGAAACTGATGTAGATGAAAATAAATTGAGGAGTATACTGAACAAAGAGAAAACAAACCATATTAATCATAAATAACTCCTTCATTCTTGAAAAAGAATGATAGACAGTGTTGAGCTCATGGATGTCATGAAAGGGAAGAAAGCCATAGTTGAAGGGGGGGAGGAGGAATTGACGATACCGGCAAGGCGTTGGTGCTGCTAAGCCAGTCCCTTGCTATGGGCCACAATCCTGGACGGTCGTCACTCCGACACAGGAACCACAGCTGGCACTCATTTTTGCTGACCTTGGAATGAGAACAGGCTGGTCACAATTAATACCCCACCTGTTAAATCAATTCAACGGCTGAGCGGATTTGAAACCAGGACCCTTGGATCCAAAGCCCACCACCTAACCATTAAGCCAACACCAAGCAAAATGGGGGTATGGGGGGGGTCTTTATCGTGGAAGGGGGTGCGGGCAGATCCGCAGATGGAATGTGCAAGAAGATCCTGGACCGGTGCTCGATAACGTAGAATTACAACCTGTATTGGGGATCTGTCAGGGATAACCATATGTATAGTGACTGAGTGGCAATGACCATCCATTGTGAAAGCAGAAATGTGATCAGGTTGTATCGTGAAAACACATCGCCGTACAGGTAGGCCAGGCAGGTGATTGGCACCCGACACTAAATGGACATCATCCACGGCCCGTTGTCAAAGGACTGTCGGCGCAAGACGGAGAAGTGCGCTGTCGAGTACTGAGAGTAGTGGAGGCAAAAAAGGCAGCACCAACCCACTGATAGCTGGGGCAATGATGACCAGAGGCCGTCATTTGGGCTCAAAAAAGCATTTCCGCACATGCAGCACGGGCAGAGACATTGAGGCAAGAAGCACATCTACCTCTCTCTCTCTCTGTGCCATCAGCCCCCGCAAGAATAGACCGATACAAAGACCGTGAAGCTACGCACCTCATCGCCCCTCCATCGTCTCCCACACACTGCAACCGTTACACTTTCGTCCTGTGCCGCACAATGCCTGCAAGACACCATTCTCCTGCAACAAAATCCAGCTTGTGCCTGCTAAGTCCCCACCAGCCCCATGTAATCATGTTAACCTGGTATTTTTGGCACAAACCTGAAGGTAGGTTTTGGGGGTCGCTAAGACACCCTATTCTCAGGTTTTCTGTCTGTCTGTATGTCGTTGGATTCGCAAATATGCTTAGAAGCCCTTATTGTCGGGTTTCCGTGTGTGTGTGTGTG
>JAXMNL010000229.1:4113-14778 GCA_035128595.1 Eptatretus atami | reverse complement strand
AGTCTTGTCTGTGGTGTGTGTGGTGTGTGTTGTAGTGTTGTGTGTGTGTGTGTGTGTGTATGTTTTCGTGTGTGTGTGTGTGTGCTCGCAACGGCGAAGGCTCCACAGCACAAACCAGCAAACCGATTTCGATAAACTTGTGAACACGTGCCATATGGCTGGAGTGTGCGCGTTTGAGTTTCGTTGCTAGCAACCACCCGTTGCTGTGCAGCGGCCAAAAACCGCGTACAGTATTTTCAATACTTCCTTACGTTTTGAATGTAGAGAAGCGAGACTCGGAATAAACACTCGAGATATTTAGAAAAATTTACTCGAGCCGATTTTTGATTGAGGTTTTATTTTTCAAATGGGTTAGTCCTTCAAAAAATCGGGTGTGCTATTTCGTCATTTTTTTATGAGGGGCTGAGGAAAGTGGGCGTGAGCTTAGGGAAGTGGATGTGGTTGATGAAAATGGGATGCGCGTAGGAAAGTGGGCGTGGCTTATCCAAAAAATATTGTGTGGCTCAGTAGGTGTGGTAAACAGAGCATTGAGAGAAGTTTATCAGGTTTTTCGTAATCTGTGTGTGTGTGTGTGTGTGGTGGTGCTGTCGTGTGTGTGTGTGGTTGTGTGTGTGTCTGCAACGCGAGGCTCTACAGCACAAACCAGCAAACCGAATAATATTCTTTATTTACCGACCGATTCCACGATCCATCACACCACCTTTAATTATTTATTTACCGAAATACGATACGCCCACCCACACACCACCTCCAATTATTTATTTATTTACGAAAACGATCCGACGATCCACACCCACCTTTAATCTGTATTTATTTATTTACCGAAATGAGTCCACCACCCACACACCACCTCCAATTATTTATTTATTTACCATTTTCGGATTCTCCTCCCGAACACCACCACCTCCAATGATTTTTATTTATTTACCGTAAACGATTCCCCACCACACACCACCTCCAATTATTTATTTATTGCGAAAACATTTCCCATGACCCACACAACAACCTTTTAATTATTTATTTATTTACCGAAAACGAGTTCCACGACAGACACCCACCTTATTTATTATTTATTTACCGTAAACGATTCCCCAACCACACACCAACCTCCAATTATTTATGTTATTTCCCCAAAAACGATTCCACGACCCACACACGCCTCCAATATTTATTATTTAAAGTGGGCTAGTGGCGTAGGAAATGTGAGGATGGCTTATTCAAGAATATTGTGTGGCTCAGGAGATGTGGTCAAACAAGACAATTGAGCGAGTTATCGGGTTTCCGTCTGTGTGTGTCATGTGTGTGTGTGCTGTGTGATACGTTGTGTGTGTTGTGTGTGTAGTGTGGTGTGTGTGTCTGTAACGCCCCGAGGTGCGTCCACAAGCACAAAAACCAGCTCAACGATTTTTTCAAGAATGGCAGTCCTTCAAAAACTAGGATGCCTCTACTTTACCGTCATTTTTTTATGAGGAGTGCCAGTTCGAGCAAAATAGCGCAATAGGCATAATAATCTTCCAGCAGAGGCAACCAATTCGTATATGTGGAACCAATACGGTCTTGCAATTGATATCTTCGTCGGTGATTAGCAGAATGAAAAGCATCGTATTCCAGCGCTTCATTCCTAGCGAACGTCCTTCGTCGCCTCCGGCTTGTTTGTTTGTTATGTATGTAATGGACTGCTGCTCGGAAGGCCAGAGGAAGTCACCGATTTTGATGAAACTTGACCAGGTAGGTTCATTACCAGGATCTAGTTCTATGGCTTTATGAACACCGGTGGCCATTGCTATGGACGACCACCAGTTGCCAAGCAATGCGTGGATTTAAAAATTTTTCGAAAAAAAATACTAAAAAATATATTGTTTGAAAATCAAAAATCGGCCAAGGAGCGACTGTGGAACAGCTACATTCAGCCATTATTGTTAAAAATTTCCATCCGGAGATCCTATGAAAACTGTCGGAGAGATAGACTTTGAAGAACCCTGGTCAAAAACATAAAAAAACGAAGTTCGTTATATCCAGAGGACTATGAGTCAGAGACCTATACATGGAAATGGTTATGTAGGTTCATGGTATGTCCTATCTATGTTGTGAGAAAGACCGTTGCTATGCTAGACCCCTCGTTGCCTTAGCAACGGCCGAAAAACCTCGAATGTGGGGCATTTAACGAAAAACTAATCTGCAGCATTACCTTGAAGCCAGAATCATGAATTTTCTTGTGGCTTAATCCTCAGTTCATTCCCAATCGAACGGGCCCGATCGCGTCACGTTCTATTGGATAGTCGAATTACCGCATGTCCGGGCCTACTGGCTGGTTGGTGTAGTCAATCCAGTCGGAAAATAATTACATAAAAAAAATTTTTTTTTTTAATTGTTCTTCCCTTATCATCTTTTTCCGGCGATATGTGTCTGTTGGTCGTCGATCCAGTCGAAAAATTTTTTTTTTTAAATGAAAATTTGTGCTGACCTTATCAGTATTTAAAAATGCGATTCAGTTAATACAATGCGATTTCGATGAAACTTGGTGGTAGGTTCATACCATGACGCAGTTGCTGTGCAATGAGACCGTTGCTATGCGACACCACCGTTTGCCTAGCAACGGGACTTGAAATTTCTTGAAAAATCAATAAACAAACCCTTTATTTTTTCGAAATCAAAATTGGCCACGAAGCGACGTGGGCAGTACATTCAGCCATATTGTCAAAGATTTTCCAGCCGGATTCCTATGAAAACTTCAAGAAGATAGACTTTGAATGAACTCCTGGTCGAAACAATAAAAAACGAAGTTCGTATATATCTCAGGAGACCATGAGTCAGATATACATGAAACTGGTATGGGAGGTCATGGGTATGTCGAGTTATGTGTGAGAAAGAACCGTTGCTATGGACCCCTCCGTGCCTAGCAACGGCGAAAAACCTCGAAATGTGGGGATTTTAACGAAAAAACAATCATGCAGCATTAACCCTTGAAGCTAGAATCATGAATTTTCTTGTGCTTAATCCTCAGGTCATTCCCAACGAACGGGCCCATCGCGTCAGGTTCATTGGATAGCGCACTACTCCTGTCCCCTTTACCGGTTTGTTGGGTAGTGCAATTAGTCGAAAAAAAAAAATTCAAAAACTTATTATTTTTGTGAAATTTGTTCTTTACACTTATTATAGGATTTAAAATTTCCGATTTCAGTTAATACAATGGCGAATTCGATGAAACTTTGGTTGGCAGTCTACCATGACCTAGTTGTCTGGCAAAGGAGAACCGTTGTATCAGATACCACCGTTGCCTAGCAACGGGACTTTGAAATTTTGAAAATCATAAAAAATTTATTTTTCGAAAATCAAAAAATCGGCACGAGCGACTGGGGCAGTACATTCAGCCATATTGTCAAAATTTTCCAGCCGGATCCTATGTGAAAACTGTCGGAGAAGATAGACTTTGAATGAACCTGGTCGAAAACAATAAAAAACGAAGTTCGTTATATCTCAAGACTTATGAGTCAGGAGTTATTACAGGTGAAACTGGTATATATGGTAGCGTTCATGTATGTCCTTAGTTATTGTGTGAGAAAGAACCGTTTCTAATGGTCCCTCCGTGCCTAGCAACGGCCGAAAAACCTCTAAATGTGGGGGTATTTTTAACGAAAAAACAATCTGCAGCAATTAACCCTTGAAGCTGAGAAATTCATGAATTTTCTTGTTGCTTAATCCTTCAGGTCTGCCCCATCGAAACGGGCCCATCGCTGTCAGGTTCATATTGGGTAGTCGAACTACCCATGTCCGCCACCGGCGCTGTCTGTCTGTCTGTCTGTCCCTAAGCATAGCTCCGTGGTTTTGATCCGATCTGATAAAAATTTGGTGGGAGGTTTATATCATGATCTCGTTGTGTTTTCCTGAGAATGGGGCGTGGGCGCCCATTATGGGTGGAGCCACGCCCAAAAAAACATGTTTTTAAGGGGTAGCGATTTCAATTTGCATCTTCTCCCTTAGGTTTGTCGAATCTGACAGGGGCTTTCGGTATTTTGGATTAGCCGAAATGGCACCTGCATAGCCCCACGGAGCTCGATTTTGCATTGTTCCGTCCCAAGGTCAAAAGGTCACGAATTCTTAGAAAATTGCGGATTTTGACATAACAAATTCATACGACGCCCAATCTTTTGAGAGCGGAGGATGACCAATATTTTTTTGATTGCCCATAACATTGAAGGTGCCATTCCCCACCAAAAGTTCTTGAAACCATTGGCTCTATCCGATACCCACCTTGCTCGTGGCCGGCCCCGCTTCAAGTTTGTTTTTTATTGCTGATTTCATCAAAGGGTTTCTGGTTCATCCGAGGAGTGTGAAATGCCATATAGGCCTTACTTATAACGTTTATATTGTTTTCCCTGGAGTTTCCAGAGGAATGGTTTTTTGGCACCACAAAAGTCATAATTCCTTGACCTTGGACCCTTTAAGTTCACAAAGGTTCAAATTTTCATAAGTTGTGGAGCTTGCGGAATACCGGGGTTTATCGACCTTTCTTCTCGACGAGAACCCATCCCACTAACCATTCCAATAGCTACTAGCAATATATGCTGGTATGTTCCGCCTCTATTTCTAAATGTCCATACAACCATTGCTTTTCGTGCACCTTAAAAGGTTATAATGCAAAGGTCAAATTTTGAAGTTGTTGAAACGGAAAAAACCGGTTTTCGAACATTTTTGCAGGCTCATAAACCGGTTCATTCGTAACCACCCATTCATGTTGGATCATTTTATAAACTTGGTCAACAATTTGCATCTGCTCATCCTTGACTTCTTGAAACCAAATTCTGTCTTACATCGTTTCAAATTACCGCTAGTAGAAATCATCGTCGTCCTTTTTCAGACTTGTTATATTATTTTTATCTCTTCCCAGCTATCATTTCCAGATTGAGTTTGCTTTTAAACACCCCAACAGCTCCGCGAGGTCTATTGATCTACCCAATTTATTTTTGGTTTTTTTACATTTTGAATTCTCTTTTTCAAGTTTATGGTTTGTACTTTCCTTTCTCTCGGAACTTGAGTATTTTGTTTTCCAATGTGCTTTCAATGGTGTCTGTTGGGTGCACGTTTGTGTCATGTCTGTCTTATGTGTTTTGTCCCACGATCTTCATAATTGTTACGCTGTGGAACATTCACGGAAAACCCGACAATAAGGGATATCTAGCGAATCCAACAGACGGAAAACCCGACAATAAGGGATATCTTGCGAATCCAACAGACGGAAAACGCGACAATAAGGGATATCTAGCGAATCCAACAGACGGAAAACCCGACAATAAGGGTACTCTAGTCCGTTTGTTTGTTGGGTAGTCGGATTATGTCGAAAAAAAAAACTCAAAAAATTTTTTGAGTTTTTTTTCTACCACCTTATTTTCAGTATTTGTCGAATGTTTGTCTGTTGGATTCGCCTAGAGTACCCTTATTGTCGTGGTTTCCGTCTGTTGGATCGCATCAGAATCCCTTATTGTCGCGTTTCCGTCTGTTGGATTCGCAAAGATATCCCTTATTGTCTGGGTTTTCCGTCTGTTGGATGTCGCTAGATATCCCTTATTTCCGGCATTGTTTGTCTCGTCTGTTGGGTGGTCGCTAGATTACCCTTATTGTCGGGTTTTCTCGTCTGTGTGTGTGTTGGTGTGTGTGTGTGTGTGTGTGTGTGTGTGTTGTCGTGTGTTGTTTTGCGCAACGCGAGGCTCCACAGCACAAACCAGAAACCGATTTCGATAAACTTGGGAACACGTGCCATATGGCTGGAGTGTGCGCGTTTGAGTTCGTTTTCTAGCAACCACCCGTTGCTTGCAGCGGCCAAAAACCGCGTACAGGTATTTTCAATACTTTTTCCTCACGTTTTGAATGTAGAGAATCGAGACTTCGAATTAAACACTTCGAGATATTTAGAAAAATTTACTCGAGCCGATTTTTGATTAGGTTTTATTTTTCAAATGTTAGTCCTTCAAAAATCGGGTGTCTATTTCGTCATTTTTTTATGAGGGGCTAGGAAAGTGGGCGGAGCTTAGGGAAGTGGATGTGTTGATGAAAGTGGGAGTGGCGTAGAAAGTGGGCGTGGCTATAAGTGCCAAAAAATATTGTGCTGGCTCAGTAGGTGTGGTCAAACAGAGCATTGAGAGAAGTTTATCAGGTTTTTCGATTGTGTGTGTGTGTGTGTGTGGTGGTGCTGTCGTGTGTGTGTGTGGTTTGTGTGTGCTGCAAGCGAGGCTCACAGCACAAACCAGCAAACCGAATAATATTCTTATTTACCGACGATTCCACGATCCATCACACCACCTTTAATTATTTATTTACCGAAAACGTTATACCCCACCCACACACCACCTCCAATTATTTATTTATTTACAAAACATCACGATCCACACCCACCTTTAACTTATTTATTTATTTACCGAAAGTGATCCACCACCCACACACCACCTCCAATTATTTATTTATTTACCATCGGATTCTCCTCCACGAACACACCACCTCCAATATTTTTATTTATTTTACCGTAAACGATTCCCCACCACACACCACCTCCAATTATTTATTTATTGTCAGAAAACACATTTCCCAATTGACCAACACACACAACCTAATTAATTATTTATATATTTAACCGAAAACGATTCCAACGACAGACAACAACCACCTTATATTAATTTATTATTTACACAGTAAATCGAGATTCACACCTAACCACACACCAAACACTACTCTATATATTAATATTAATATTATTATATACCCCAAAAACGATTCTCACGACCCACACTCACCGACACTCCTAAATATTTATTATTTAAAAGTGGGATAGTGGCGTAGGAAATGTGAGGATGGCTTATTCAAGAATATTGTGTGGCTCAGGAGATGTGGTCAAACAAGACAATTGAGCGAGTTATCGGGTTTCCGTCTGTGTGTGTCATGTGTGTGTGTGCTGTGTGATACGTTGTGTGTGTTGTGTGTGTAGTGTGGTGTGTGTGTCTGTAACGCCCCGAGGTGCGTCCACAAGCACAAAAACCAGCTCAACGATTTTTTCAAGAATGGCAGTCCTTCAAAAACTAGGATGCCTCTACTTTACCGTCATTTTTTTATGAGGAGTGCCAGTTCGAGCAAAATAGCGCAATAGGCATAATAATCTTCCAGCAGAGGCAACCAATTCGTATATGTGGAACCAATACGGTCTTGCAATTGATATCTTCGTCGGTGATTAGCAGAATGAAAAGCATCGTATTCCAGCGCTTCATTCCTAGCGAACGTCCTTCGTCGCCTCCGGCTTGTTTGTTTGTTATGTATGTAATGGACTGCTGCTCGGAAGGCCAGAGGAAGTCACCGATTTTGATGAAACTTGACCAGGTAGGTTCATTACCAGGATCTAGTTCTATGGCTTTATGAACACCGGTGGCCATTGCTATGGACGACCACCAGTTGCCAAGCAATGCGTGGATTTAAAAATTTTTCGAAAAAAAATACTAAAAAATATATTGTTTGAAAATCAAAAATCGCGCCAGGAGCGACTGTGGGAACAGTACCATTCAGCCATTATTGTCAAAAATTTCCACGGAGATCCTATGAAACTGTCGGAGAGATAGACTTTGAAGAACCCTGGTCGAAACATACATAAAAAAACGAAGTTCGTTATATCTCAAGACTATGAGTCAGACCTATCATGAACTGGTATGTGTAGCTTCATGGTATTCCTAGTCTAGTTTGAGAAGAACCGTTGCTATGTGACCCCTCGTTGCCTTAGCAACGGCCGAAAACCGTCTGAATGCCTGGTAAAAATGAGCATAACTTAACAAATTTTGTAATCAATTTCCCAGAACGGGGCCATCAGTAGTTCATGCGTATGAACATCCGTTACGGTCGTGTTCCTCTGTTCCTTAGTTAAAATGCGCGAGACGGTAGGCCATACCTTGTGCAAATAGAAACGTTTGTATCCCTATGACGGTTGAATTGAATCAAAATTAATTTCAATCAAAGTTCGGATCCCAATCGAGACGTGGCGCAACGATCAGCGTCAGTTCTATTGTAAGTCGAATTCGCAGCCGGATCTAGTGAAAGCTGTGGGAGTTGACTAATGAACCCTGTCGTAAATAACGAAGTTTTATATTCTTAACATGAGTAAAAAAAATTTTTTTTTTTAATTGTTTTGCCTTATCATCTTTTTCGGCTATTGTCGTTGGTCTCGATCGTCGAAAAATTTTTTTTTGTATGATTTGTCTGACCTATAGTATTTAAAAATGCGATTCAGTAATACAATGCGATTTCGATGAAACTTGGTTGGTAGGTTCATACCATGACCTAGTTGTGTGCAAATGAGAACCGTTGCTATGGACACCACCGTTGCCTAGCAACGGGACTTTGAAATTTTGAAAAATCATAAAAAATTATTTTTTCGAAAATCAAAATCGGCCACGAGCGACTGTGGGCAGTACATTCAGCCATATTGTCAAAATTTCCAGCCGGATCCTATGAAAACTGTCGAGAAGATAGACTTTGAATGAACCCTGGTCGAAAACAATAAAAAACGAAGTTGTTATATCTCAGAGACATGAGTCAGATATACATGAAACTGGTATGGTAGGTCATGGTATGTCAGTTATGTGTGAGAAAGAACCGTTGCTATGGACCCCTCCGTTGCCTAGCAACGGCCGAAAAACCTCTAAATGTGGGGTATTTTAACGAAAAAACAATCTGCAGCATTAACCCTTGAAGCTAGAATCATGAATTTTCTTGTGCTTAATCCTCAGGTCATTCCCAACGAACGGGCCCATCGCGTCAGGTTCATGGAGCGCACCCTGTCCTCGGGTTGGTAGTGCAACTAGTCGATACTTTTTTGGTTGTCTTCCTTTTGAATCGTTCAGTTAATACAATGGCGAATTCGATGAAACTTGGTTGGAGTTCATACCATGACCTAGTTGTGGCAAAGAGAACCGTTGCTATAGACACCACCGTTGCCTAGCAACGGGACTTTGAAATTTTGAAAAATCATAAAAAATTATTTTTCGAAAATCAAAAATCGGGCCACGAGCGACTGTGGGCAGTACATTCAGCCATATTGTCAAAAATTTCCAGCCGGATCCTATTGAAAACTGTCGGAGAAGATAGACTTTGAATGAACCTGGTCGAAAACAATAAAAAACGAAGTCGTTATATCTCAGAGACTATGAGTCAATATACATGAAACTGGATATGGTAGGTTCATGTATGTCCTAGTTATGTGTGAGAAAGAACCGTTTCTATGGCCCTCCGTTGCCTAGCAACGGCGAAAAACCTCTAAATGTGGGGGTATTTAACGAAAAACAATCTGCGCATAACCCTTGAAGCTGAGAATCATGAATTTTCTTGTGCTTAATCCTCAGGTCTCCCATCGAACGGGCCCATCGCTGTCAGGTTCTATTGGTAGTCGAACTACCCATGTCCGCCTACCGGCGCTGTCTGTCTGTCTGTCTGTCCCAGCATAGCTCCGTGGGTTTTGATCCGATCTGATAAAATTTGGTGGGAGTTTATATCATGATCTTTGTGTTTTCCTGAGAATGGGGCGTGGCGCCATTATGGGTGAGCCACGCCCAAAAAACATGTTTTTAGGGGATAGCCGATTTCAATTTGCATCTTCTCCTTGAGGGTTTGTCGAATCTGACAGGGGCTTTCGGTATTTGGTTAGCCAATGGCACCTGCATAGCCCCACGGAGCTCGATTTTCATTGTTCGTCCAAGGTCAAAAGGTCACGAACTTAGAAAATTGCGATTTGACATAAAAATCATACGACCGCCCAATTTGAGAGCGAGGATGACAATATTTTTTTGATTGCATAACTTGAGGTCATTCCCACCAAAAGTCTTGAAACCATTGGCTCTATCCGAACCACCTTGCTCGTGGCGCCCCCTTCAAGTTTGTTTTTACGCTGATTTCATCAAGTTCTGGTTATCGAGGAGTGCGAATGCCATATGCCTATTACGTTATATTGTTCCTGGAATGTTCCGAGGAAGTTTTGCACCACAAAGTCATATCCTTGACCTTGGACCCTTTAAGTTCACAAAGGTCAATTTTCAAATTGTGGACTTGCGGAATACCGGGGTTTTCGACCTTCTTCGCGACAGAAATCCACTAACCTCCAATAGCTACGCATATATCCTGATTTCCTTATTTTATGTCACAACATTGTTTTGTGACCTTAAAGGTTTAATGCAAGGTCAAATTTTGAAGTTGTTTGAACGAAACCGGTTTTCGAACATTTTGCAGGCTGATAACCTGTCACTCGTACACCCATCATGTTGATCAGTTTTTATAAACTTGGTCAACAATTATCATTGTCTCATCCTTGACTTCTGAAACCAATTCTGTCTACATCGTTTCAAATACCGCGTAGAAATCATCTCGTCTTTTTCAGATTGTTATATTATTTTTATCTTTCCAGCTATCATTTCCAGATTGAGTTTGTTTTCAACACCAAGCTCCGAGGTCTTTGTCTCCCAATTTATTTTGTTTTTTACATTTGAATTCTCTTTTTCAAGTTTATGGTTTGCTTTCCTTCTTCGGAACTTGATGTATTTTGTTTTCCAATGTGTTCATGGTGTCTGTTGGTGCCGTTTGTGTCATGTCTGTCTTATGTGTTTTGTCCCACGATCTTCATAATTGTTACGCTGTGGAACATTC
>JAXMNL010000228.1:29220-39630 GCA_035128595.1 Eptatretus atami | reverse complement strand
AGAAAAATATTAAATAATGTTTTCTCTGGAACCGTGTATCCTATTGAAGCGAAACTTGGCATCTATCATCTAACCCCATGCTTGCATATACGGTAAAAATTATGACATAAAAAATCACGTGGTTTGGTGGCCATCTTGGATAGAAAAATGCACCTTATCCGATCAACACGACACTTAACAAACATGATCCACTACCCCCATTGGAGGGAGAATATAAATTAATGATGTAATAGGTCACGTGGTCCGTCAGCCATATTGGATTGATAATTAATAAATTAAAAAGTCTTCTTCTCTGAAACGGCTGAACAGATCGAGACGAAACTTTACAGGTATGACCGCCGATCCGTGACAAACAAAAAGTTCCCACCGACTTTTGACGTAGGTCACATGGTGTGGCAGCCATGTTGGATTAAAGGAAAAATATTAAATAATATTTATTCTGGAACTGCTGCATCAATAAATGTGAGTCTTCAAAGTTATTATGCAGCAGCCATGGAGAATGAAGGTATTAAATTTCAACTCCATCGGCCACGTGGTTTGGCAGCCATATTGTATTGAAGGAAAACTATTAAATAATATTTACTCTGGAACCGCTACATCAATATATGTGAAACTCCACAATTATAATCCAGCTGACATGGGGAACAGATTTAAAATTTTAACCCGATTGGCCACATGGTTTGGCAGCCAGAATTATTTAATTATTTGAATCTGAGAACTTTTAGAGTTTTTTTGTTTCCTCACTTGGCCTCACCTGTATGCGTTTGAGGGTACTGGAGTAGCAATTCAATTGATACCGACGCAATGTCCCCAGGAAAAAGGACTAACTGCATGCGCAATAGATAGATTGGACAGTTTGTGTAACTCGGTCCGTAACTCATCAGTCCCACGTTGTATCGAACTAGGGCAGTATTTGTATCATTATTAAATAATGTTTTCTCTGGAACCACTTATCCTATCGAAGCGAAACTTTGCAACTATCATGTAAGTGTAATGTTGGATCAAAGCCGGACGTCTGGGTTCCCTCAGTTATAAAGTCATCACTGCCAGCAGTTATAAAGTTGCAGTTCTAGTTAACCTCCGCCATCGAAGATCGGAAGTTACTGTTTTCACCCCTTTCTGTTTGTTTGTTTGTACGTTTGTTTGTGAACAGTATTACGGAAAAACTCCTCGACGGATTTCGATGAAACTTTTTTCTTGTCACCTTACCAAATCGTCCACCGAGTTTTATCAAAACTCATCCACAACTTTTTGAGACAACATGCTCTTCAAAGTTTTTAGTCCACTCTCTCAAATCTTCACTTAAATGTGAAGAATCACTTTTAAAATTCTCAGATTCGGATCTTCACCAAAATCGAATCAATTCCTCCTTGTCACACACCCAACCTGTCCACCCAGTTTTGAACAAATCCATCCACAACCTTTTGAGATATCCTGTCACAAAACACACACACAGACAAACAAACAGGGTGAAAACATAACCTCTGTCTACCTTGGTGGCGGAGGTAAAGGGTTGAGTGATTGGAAAAAAAATACACTTTGTCTATGCTTCAAAAGAACAATGAAACAACCAATAAATATGTGTTGTGACGATGAGGGGAATTAAAGAGGAACAATGAATCCAGTGTATTTGTGTGCAGGTGAGCGTGCACCTGATTGTACGATATGCACCGTGCCAGTTACACATGTTTATAATGGCTATAGCACCCCCAAGATCCTACGTCACATAGTGGGGCGCGTGATCTCCCAATCATGGCCTCGGCCAGTGTTCTGATACATATATCTATATGACAGAATCGATTATGTGAATTCAAACAGTGATGAAGCTTTCCAACATCAACCATACTAGATATACTCAAGCATGTCTTCCAATGTACGAACGCGATCGCTGTTCAGCCAATGCCCCTCTCTCTAGACTCAAGAAATTGAAGGACTCCAAAGTGCAGATTCAAAGAGCCACATCATCTGGCAGGGTATGTCTCTTGGACACATGCCAGCAGATTTTGGCTCTGGAGTGGAAGCAGTGAGAACAGACATGAAGCCAGGATTTTTGCTGCTTCCAATCTGCCCGTCAGGCTGCCTACTATGCCTCGGATGATGGTTCCCCGCCGCTTGATCGTGCGGGTGGTTTAGAATGGCTCATCGCCTCTCCAGCCGCACGACACACCCCCTGCAGTTGAACGCGGCCACAGCTCGAAGGCCAAGCAAATCGGCCTGACAGGTGGCCCATTTGTACGAGAAATAAAGTCTCTTGACTCTCTTCCAGCTGTCTTTTCTTTCTCGATTTAGTTCCTCACCCGTAATACCCTCAACCTTCCTTTTCCTCTTTCCCTCTTACTCATGCCACTTTTCCTTTCTGTTTTTTTGCCCCACTTCCCAATGCTGCAGCCATTTCACGAGCAAAAAGATCCTTCCCAACAATTACTCTTCCGTGCCTTCACCCAAAAAATGCGGCCCACCAGGGGGCCTGAGTACTGTCTCCAAATGCCTTGAGCTGTCATCAGCCTCAGCAATTGGCCACTGTGTGGTGGAGTTAAGGAGTAGTGGAATTAATGACAGAAGGCAAAGTGACGGTGGGTTGTGGTTCATTGGGGTGAGTATGGAGTTTAGCCTCGAAAGTGAAATTTTATTTCATTTGAAAATTCTCCATAAAAAAAATGAAAATATGCTTGCTTTTTGCAATGTTATTAATACTTATGGAGGAGCTTATACCAATCACTTCGAAGACAAAGAAAAACTAGTGGTTGCTGTGTCAGTGACACTTGTGTCCTAACCCCATGACACAAGCCTGAACAAAATTTTCTCATATCGTCGAATACATATTGAACTAGAAGGGCACTCGTGGAGTACATACCTCCACCACGTAATGCCTGATCCACGAGAACATATCGGGCCCACTACATTTTTGAAATATCATGCTATACAGTACTATATCGTTTTTGGGCTGATCTCTCAATTGGTGAAGAATCACTTAAAAATTATAATATTCGGATCCGGATCCAGATCTTCAGCAAAATCTAATCAGTTCGTCTTTGTCACACACTGAACCTGTCCACAAAATTTCATCCGGAACCATCCACAACTTTTTGAGATATCCTGTACACAGACAAACAGACAAAAAGGGTGAAAACATAACCCCCTTCACCTTCGGTGGCGGAGGTAACAAGAAAATGAGCAATCAGAGATTGTAGACAATCGCCAGGACTTGTTTTGTGTGGTGTATTTTGTGTGGAGTTTGTGTGCAGGTGTGTTACATAATTAACTAGGACACTCGGTAAAGCGCATCACTCCGCAACGCAATGCCTGATCCATGGAGAACATATCGACACAATATGTTTTTCAAATATCATGCTAGATACCGTTTATGGATCTATCTCTCAATGGTGAAGAATCACTTTAAAAATTAAATAACTCTCGTATCTGGATCGGATTCGGATCCTCACCAAAATCCAAACAATTCATCTTTGCCACACACCCAATCAATATGTCCACCAAGTTTTGTCCGAATCTATCCACAACTTTTTGAGATATCGTGCTTTCTATCGTTTAGCCCGATCTCTCAATAATGAATCACAAAAAAATTATCAGATCCGCAAACGGATCTTCACCAAAATTGAATCAATTCTTCCTTATCACACACCCAGCGTGTCACCAAGTTTCGTCTGAATCCGTCCACAACTTTTTGAGATATCGTGCTATATATCGTTTTTGGCCCTATCTCTCATTGGCGAAGAATCACTTAAAAATTATAGTAGTCGGATCTGCATCCGGATCTTCATCAAAATCTAATCAGTATGTCCTTCTCACACACCCAACCTGTCCACAAAATTTCATCCGAATCCATCCACAACTTTTTGAGATATCCTGCCACACAAACAAACAGACAGAAAGGGGTGGAAACACAAACTCCCTCACCTTGGTGGTGGAGTAATAAGAGACAAAATTAGAAATGCCACTTTATATCTGCTGGCAGCGATGACCGGTTCACCCAATTCAGAGAAGAAGATTTTTGAAGGTTTGTTTTAAAAAACAATATGGCTGCCGAATCACTTGACCGATGACCATCAATAAAGTTTGTGGACCATTTTATCCCGAGATGGCCCTCAAAAATTTTCATACTGATCGGATGTAGCATTCCTCATATGCAATTATGACATCATAACGAAGGCACCTATGACCCATAAAAATCACACTCATTTCCCATGAGGAGTACTTGCTCTGTGCCAAGTTTCAAGTTTTCCCTTTGTGCGGTTTCAGAGATACAGAGTCCAAAGTATTTATGTTTTTACCAAATGGCTACCCACCACATGACCTATGACGTCATAATTATCACTAAACATTCTACATGAGTCGTTGCACCAATGGTGCACATTTAGTCTCAATCCGACAAGCGGTTGCAGAGAAAAATATGAAAGTTCTGTGCGGACAAACAAACAGACAAACAAGAAGAAGAGGTCATGCCGTGCATGATACTTGCAAAATCCATCAAAAAATTTGACCTCAAAAATAATTAGTGGGTGAATTCAATGTTGACCTATGTTGACATTTTGGTCTAATGTTGATCTTGGGACTATGTTGACCTTTTGGTCCAGGTGACCTAAAAAATACTTGGCTGGTTCAATTAATTGACCTGAAATATAACTTCTCTTCGAATTTCAAGTCAATCAGATGAGAATTGAGGATTTTAGAAATACCACCTTAGTTGATGACCTTGGCCCTATGTTGATCATTTGGTCGACGTTGAACTCAAAATAATTGATGGTTCAATTCATTGACATGAAATATATTCCTCTTCAAATTTCAAGTCAATCGAATGTAAATTGAGGATTTTAGAAATACCACCTAAGTTGTTGACCTTTGGCCGATGTTGACTTTTGACATTTTGACCTCAAAAACAACAGGCTTCTTCCTTATGACAAACTCTACCATTTGGTGAAGTTTCGTGAAGATCGGTTTAAAATTTTGACCTATAGGCGACAAACAGATAAAGAGACAGACAGAATAACAAAATCGACTGAGCAATATACTTGGGAAAAAATCTTCGATTTTGCAAGCAACAAAGAAATGATTCCAAATGCAATACCCTCTCCCTCGGCGAGGGTAACTATAACGCACTTGGTAGAGCGCATACCTCTGCCAGGCTGAACAGTTTACATTTTGTATCCCACCGATAGGTCGGATTTGAATCCAGACCTTAAACAAAATCGAATCGGCTTGTTCTTGTGACCTAGCCAACTCGTCCACAACTTTTTGATGTATCATGCTATACATCGTTTTTGGCCACATCTCTCAATGCTGAAGAATCACTTTAAAAAAATTAAAACTTCTCATATCCATATCCGAATCTTCACCAAACTCGAATTAATCCGTTCTTGGAACACGCACAACTGTCCATGTTTCGTCGAAATCCATCAACAACTTTATGAGACATCATGTTATATATCGGTTTTAGCCCTCTAAATCAATGGTGAAGAATCACTTAAAAATTAAAAATTCTCGTATGCAGATCTGGATTTGGATCTTCACCAAAATCTAATTAATTCGTCCTTTTCACACACCCAACATGTTCAAAAAGTTTCGTCCAAATCTGTCAACTTTTTGAGATATCCTGTTCCCAAACAGACAAAGAAGATACCATTGTGCTGAGCATGATACTTGCAAAATCCACCCTCCCCCCTCACCCCAAAAAATAGTTGCTTTCCCAAATCAGATAAAAATAGTTATCCAAGTTGCCATGCATACATCAAATTGTTCATTTCATTGCGATTAAAATTGACGATTTTAAAGCTCAGGTCAATCGGATTATAATTGACGACTATTCAGATGAAAATTGATGATTTTAGAAGTTTGATCTTGAGTTGACCTTGACATTTTGACCTCAATAATAGTTGCTTTCCCAAATCAGTGAAGCACTATGCAATTGCTGTTTGGTTTTCAAGTCATGAAAAATGACGATTTAAGAAATTTGACCTCAAGATGACCTTTGACCTCAAAATCAATCGGCTAGGCTTTTCAGTTGTGACTACTTCTACAACTTCGTAAAGTTTCATGACAATCAGTTTAGAATTGTGACCTACAGGTGATTGACAGACAGACAAACAGACAAGAAAGATGTCGTGCATTATCACAATCCTTTTGAAATCTATAAAACAAAATTGACCTTAAAAATAAATAGTTAGTTGAAGTCAATGACCAGATATGCAATTCGCCTTCAAATTTATAGTCAATCGGATGAAAATTGACAATTCTCGAAATTTGGCCTTTGTTGACCTTTTGGCCTGTGTCGACCTCAAAAATAATTGGTGGTATAATTCAGTAACCGGATATGCAAATTCTGTTCAAATTTCTCGTCAATCGGATGAAAATTGAGGATTTTAGAAATTTGCCACAGTTGTTGATCTTTGGCCTACTATGTTGACCTTTTGACCGAAAAAAAACAGAAAGAAAAAAACAAGGCTTCTTGCTTATGATGAACTCTACCAGATGGTGAAGTTTTGTGAAAATCGATTGAAAATTATGACCTGCAGGCGATTGACATAAAAACAAACAGACAGACAGACAGAACAAGTAAAAAAGACATAAAATGTCATTGCCTTGATTGTTTCAGTAATTTTGCTGTAGGTAGTTAAAGGATAGCCCATATATATATATACAACTAAAATGGCCACCAATCTACCAGTCAACCATCTTTGATCATATTGCAAAATAAAGTGAGGTACAAGTGTATGCTATCATGTACTATGCTTGAACCAAGTTTGAACAAAATCTGACCATGCATGTTGGAGATATGGTTGGGGACACGTTTAAGTAACAAAATGGCCGCCAGTCGGTATCTTGGATCTGATCTCCAAAAACAATGACGTGCATATGTAAGCCATCATCCGTGATCCGGTGCCAAGTTTGAACAACATCGTAAATGCTTTTCCAAGAAATGGTTGAGGACGTGTTCAACATCAGGCTTTTTACATCTAAAATGGCCACCAGTCGGCCATATTCGATCTGATGTCGAAAAAAAAAACATGATGTGCAGATGTAAGCCACCATTCATTATCTTTGTGCCAAGCTTCAACAACATCGCTGAATGCATTTCCGAGAAAATGGTGGAGGACGTGTTCCTGGTTTTATAACAAGTAAAATGGCCGCCAGTCTGACATTTTCGATCTGATCTCAAAAAAAAAGTTGTGCATATGTAAGCCATCATTCGTTATCTGTGTGCCAAGTTTGAACAACATTGGTAAATGCATGTCGAGAAATGATTGAGGACGTGCTCAACATCAGGTTTTTTTTACAAATAAAATGGCGCCAGTCGGCCATCTTGGATTTGATGTCGAAAAAAATTAACTTGCTTATGTGCACCATCATGTGTTGTCTTTGTGCCAAGTAGAAATAAATTGGTCCATACATATCTGAGATATGGTTGCGGACGCAAACGCGTACACACGGACACGAAAATGGAGACCAAATTTCAAAGCCCCCGTTTTGGACTAAGTTCAACGGGGACTAATAACGCAAGTGATCAACCAATATAAGTGAAAAAAATCTTTGATTTTCGCAAGTAACAAACAAATGAAAAATCACTCACAGAGCAACACTTGGCAAAACGAAACGGCACTTGGTACAACGCATACCTCCGCATGCTGAACAGTTACATTTGTATTTCCACTGATAGGTCAGATCTGGATCCGGACCTTAATCAAAATTGAAACGATTCATCCTCATCATACACATAACCTGTCCACCACGTTTCGTACAAATCCATCCACAACATAACGTTTTACATCGTGCTATGTATCGTTTTCACCCTATCTCTCAATGGTGAAGAATGACTGTAAATTCTTGTATCCGGATCCGGATTCGGATCTTAAACAAAAATGCGTATTTGTCTCCTTGGCCATCAACTACATACACAAAAAAATTCAGAACAGCTTCAAAACTGTGGACAAAAACGTGTGACAAACAGAGATAGACAGACAGACAAATGCTACAGACCAACATACTTGGACAAAAAATTGCCAACCAGAATAAAAAACAAACAGACACAATAACAAATATAATAAAAACAGACAGAATAAAAACAAACAGACAAAATAGCAAAAAGAATAAAAACAAACATATGGAATAACAAGCAGAATAAAAACAAACAATAAAAACAAACAGATTTAAAACAAGCAGAATAAAAACAAATAGAATAAAAATAAACAATAAAAACAAACAGAATAAAAAACAAACAGACAGAATAACAAATAAGAACAAGTGGTGCCAGGCACAACAAATCCCACCCATTTAAGGCATAAAGTTATTTGGGGATCAAATTAAATTTGATACATCCTTAACCTGAATGTTGATTATAAGGAATAGAAAAAGGAATATTTTAGTCTTAGTTTGAAATCAATTAAACCATTTTTGACAAATTATAACCGTAAAATGATTTTGACCTTTCAAGGCCACATAAGGTCAAAGGTCATGGTGTCAAATGAAAGCCAATAAAGGACTTGATATATGTGTTCCATAGTAAACACGCATATTCCTAACCTTTTTTTATTTATAATGGAAAATTTGTAATTTTGACCGATGACCATGACCCCCAAAACTTCGGACCCTACCGATCTTCACAAATATGCATTTTTCACTATAGGAATGGGTAGGATTATAAGTGACAAATAGAATAAGGTTCACTATAAGCTTAGTTTGAAGTAAATCAGATCATTTTTACGAAGTTATGAGCGAAAAAAACGATTTTGATCTTTTCATGACCTTGACCTTGAGTTTGACCTTTGATCCAATTGGACCCAAAAGTTAATGGGGTCGTTCCAAGGTTCATTGCCCACCTGTGGATTAAATTTGATAGTGTTGCTAAAGCCGTTTTGCCGTAAAGTTGCTAACAGACAGACAGACAAACAAACAAACAGACAAACAAACCGGACGATTACAATATCCCGCTCCCTCCCTCCGGGGGGTGGGATAATAAAAACAGACAGATAAAAACAAACAGAATAGCAAACAGAATAAAAACAAACATATGGAATAACAAGCAGAATAAAAACAAAGAATAAAAACAAGCAGAATAAAAACAAATAGAACAAGTGTTGCCAGGCACAACAAATCCCACCCATTTAAGCATAAAGTTATTTTGGGGATAAAATTTAAATTGATACATCCTTAACCTGAATGTTGATTATAAGGAATAGAATAAGGAATATTTTAGTCTTAGTTTGAAGTCAATTAAACCATTTTTGACGAAGTTATGACCGTAAAATGATTTTGACCTTTCAAGGCCACGTAAGGTCAAAGGTCATGGTGTCAAATGAAAGCCAATAAAGACTTGATATATGTCTTCCATAGTAAACACACATATTCCTAACCTTTTTTGATTTATAATGGAAAATATGCAATTTTGATCGATGACCATGACCCCCAAAACTTCGGACCCTACCGATCTTCACAAATATGCATTTTTCACTATAGGAATGGGTAGGATTATAAGTGACAAATAGAATGAGGTTCACTATAAGCTTAATTTGAAGTAAATCAGATCATTTTTGACGAAGTTATGAGCAAAAAACGATTTTGATGTTTTTGTGACCTTGACCTTGACCTTTGATCCAATTGGACCCAAAAGTTAATGGGGTCGTCCAAGGTTCATTGCCCACCTGTGGATTAAATTTGATAGCGTTTGCTAAAGCCGTTTTGCCGTAAAGTTGCTAACAGACAGACAGACAAACAAACAGACAAACAAACCGGACGATTACAATATCCCGCTCCCTCCCTCCGGGGAGGGTGGGATAATAAAATAAACAGAATAAAAAACAAACAGAATAAAACAGAGTAAAAACAAACAGAACTAGAGGGGAGCACTCGGAGAGTGCAAAACCTCCGCCGCCAATACTGCTGGGTCACTCAAGTGAACCTTATATCTTATTCATTAAATATGATGTCAACAGTGCTGACAGTTATAGTTCTTTCTCCAACATTTTTTTTGGGGGGGGGGGGCGGGTTGGAAATCACTTAAAACATGTAGAAATGCAAAAAAAAAAGAAATCGAAATTTTGTTGAAAAAAAAGTTGCAAAAAATGTTTTTTTTCTCTAACAATGTTTTTTTGGGGGGGGGTTGGAAATCACTTAAAACATGTAGAAATGCAAAAAAAAATTGTTCTCTAAATTTTTTTGGGGGGGGGTAACAATTTTTTGGGGGGGTTGGAAATCACTTAAAACATGTAGAAATGCAAAAAAAAAAAATTTTCTCAATTTTTTTTGGGGGGGGTTGGAAATCACTTAAAACATGTAGAAATGCAAAAAAAAATAAAAAAATCTTCTCTAACAATTTTTTTTTTGAGGGGGGGGGACCAAGTCCAAAATCTTAATGGCATGATCCTTGGACCATACCTAACCCCCCCCCCCCCCCCCACCAAT